>JAGGAV010000526.1:0-11247 GCA_017657295.1 Termitomyces sp. DKA64
GTATGCTGTGCTTGGCACATGGTGTATTCTTGTCAATCATTGATCCTTTTACTGCCAGGCCTGATTAGTCAGTAGTTCATAGTCATTGGCCTCTGCTTAGTCAATAGGTTGTAGTCAGCAGCCTCCAGCTTAGTAGTCATAGGTACTTAGTCATCAAGTAGCCTTGTAGTATAAAGGCAGACCTGGGGATAGAATATCCCCAGTCCAGACAATAGCATTGCTTCTGGGTTTCTTCACTAGCTTGACTGTGAGCTCAGCCAGTGCAGCCCCTTGCCTTCTGCCTTGCCCTTGACCTTTGCCTCTCATTGGATGCCTTCCTCTTGCTTGCTTGCCACCCACCTCTTGACATGAGCATCAGGTCATGAGTGGTGGGCTTGGTTAGGACTATCCATGGCTGATGTCCCCTTACAGGTTGTCCAGACTCCTATGCAGCACCCCTCTCTAGCCCACTGCACCAACCCTACTCCCTACTCACCCTTGCCAGACATAACCCCACTCTACCACCCTGACATGCCACCCTATGTGCTCCACACCCCTGCCCTTGGATTGGGCTGCTTGCCCATTGCCTGCTGCCTGCTTGAGTGCTTGCCACCCACTTGTCACTCACTGCCTCCTTGGTCTCCAGGGCCATGTTGGCCTTCACCCTAGCACCAGATGACCACTCATGCCCTTGGCCTCCCACTCCCAGCACATTCCTGCCTACTGTTGACTCCATCACTTGTCATATGGCCTGCCTCTTGCCTGCCACCTGCTTAAGTGCTTGCCACCTGCTTGTCACTTGCTGTTGCCTGTGATTACCTCTTCACTGGCTGGCTGTCAGTCAAACCTCCTACTGCCACCACCTCTACCTTATGTATATGGTGCTCTACAACTATGAACTAGCTTAAACCACCATGCTCCCTACCATCAAGCCCCAGCTGCTCCCTCAGCCCTCTCTACTCCACTTGGGCTGCTCTTTGCACCCTTGAGTGATGTTCCCTACCCTCCAGAAGTTGTGTCTGTTGGGTCAACAGACCTTAAGGGGGGGGGTGATGTAAGGGGACTAGTCTCTGGACCATCCCACCCTTGCCTAGCTTAGTCTAACAGGATTGGCACCTCTATCTAGCTGACCTTTGGACTGCCTGGCCCCTTCTTACTCCCTCACCATCTTGGCTCCCAGGCCTAATAGGTATGCTGTGCTTGGCACATGGTATATTCTTGTCAATCATTGATCCTTTTACTGCTGGGCCCAATTAGTCAGTAGTTTATAGTCATCAGCCTCTGCTTAGTCAATAGATTGTAGTCAGTGGCCTCTGGCTTAGTAGTCATAGGTACTTAGTCATCAAGTAGCCTTGTAGCATAAAGGTGGACCTGGGGATAGAATATCCCCAGTCCAGACAATAGCATCACTTCTGAGTTTCTTCACTAGCATGACTGTGAGCTTGGCCAGTGCAGCCCCTTGCCTTCTGCCTTGCCCTCCACCTTTGCTTCTTGTCAGACACCTGCCTCTTGCTTGCTAGCCCTTGGCTGGCTGGCTTGCCACCTGCCTCTTGATGTGAGCATTAGGTCATGAGTGGTGGGCTTGGTTAGGACTCTCCACAGCCAACATCCCCTTAGAAGAATGGAGTCATCTGTGTGGAAGAATGAATGTGGTTATTGTATTGGAACTTGGTGTCTAGCAGGAGCTCATCCCAATCATACTGTCCCTCATTACAGAACAGGTGCAGATACTGTTCCAGTTCCTGGTTAACATGCTCTGTCTGTTCATCTGACTGAGAGTGATAGGCTGTGGTTGTATGTGTAAGGGCAACCTCTGGGAGCAATGGCTAGATCATGCAGCTAGCAGAGGGGAATCCAAAGTGTATTAGGACTGTAATCAACAATACAAATGGTAAACTAATCACCTAGCAGAGGGGAATCTGAAGAGAACAAGTCTAAGGATCCCCTCTGCTCAGTGCAGCACATCAATGGGTGGCAGAGGCATGGAAACAACTGTGTAGGTGACTGGAGATAGCTGAAGTGCTTGACAAGAGATCACAGAGAGTTCTGGGGGTCTCTGGAGATCTCCAGGGACCTGTAGGATGCCTGGGAGCTGTCAAAGAAGCCTTGGGGAAGCAGGATTAGGTGAAGAGGGTCAGAGTTGGACAGGGGCAGAGCTCAGAAGGGGTGGTCCCCTGACATCACCCCCCCTCTAGCATGCAGTGCCTTGATGTGCAGGGCAGAAAAAGTTCTGGATTGCCTGGTCCACAGGTCAGATGGGATAGATTTCTCAGATGGCCCAGGGTGCATCCAGGTATCATCAGTGGAACTCCCTGACCAGTCTGGGTGTGTGCACATTCTCCCAGGGTTCCCAGGAGATGTTCCTAATCCTGTAGCCTTTCCACTTCACCTTGTACTGTAGTTCCTGCCAGAATAACCAGCTGTCCAGGATCTTCTCCATCTTGTACTCCTCGCTGTTGTTAACCACCACCAGAGGAGGTGGGGGTGCTGGGCATTGTCCTGGAATAGGGTCTGCTGGGGCCAGAGTCAGTTTGATCAAGTTGAAGACTGGATGGAGCTGGTACATTCCCATGGGAAGCTGGAGTCAATAGGCTAGGGGCCCTACCTGCCATTTTATCATGAAGGGTTCTAATTGCTGGTGTGAGAGCTTCTTCAATGGCTGGGTGGTCATAATATTGGAGGCATCCAGGTGGACTCAATCTTTGGGCTTGTACTTGGGTGCTGGAGTCCTTCTGCAGTCATAGTACCCATGCCTTATTGTCCTTCACCTTTGCTAGGGCTGCCCTGGCTCCCTCCTGTGCAATCTTCATCTGGTCCATGAACTTGTTCATGGCTTCATTCTCTGAGGGTCAAGCTTGGGGTTCAAAGCCCATGCATAGGTGACATCCAGTGTCTAGGAAGAAGGGTGAAAACTGGGTAGCTGCATGAATGTGGTTGTTATACTGGAACTTGGCATTGGGGAGGAGTTTATCCCAGTTGTCCTGGTGCTTGTTGCAGAAAAGATGGGGGTATTGTTCAAGCTCCTGGTTCACACATTCAGTCTAGCCATTGGACTGCAGGTGATAGGTGGTGGATTGCTCCACAGGGATAGGCAGGAGGTGCAGCTGGCCAGAGGGAAGGTGGCATTGGGACTTGGTCTGGAGATAGAGATTGCATGTACTAGTGTAGGATCCAATATACTGGGACATTTGGGGCCACCAATAGTTCCAGGACACCAGCTCCAGTGTTTTCCAACAGTCAGAGTATCCTGCAATCCAGGAATTGTGGTGTTGCTCTATGATCCTCCAGCAGAGCTCCAGGTCATTTGGCACATAGATACAATCTCAGAAGGTCAGGAGTCTGTTGTGGAAGGCCCATTTGTCCACATGGACTGACTTGACACTGGTGGTGCATCTAGACTTGAGCACCTTAGCTGCCTGAGTGATGAGTTCCTCCTGCAGACCATCCTGATTGCCCCACTAGATGTCCTAAAGGATCTCCACCTCCACCCCCTCAACAGCTAGGCCTTCCATGGCTCAGATAATGAACAACTTGAGCCAGAGGAGCACAATGCTGGTGCTGTGGTCTGCTGTCTGGGACAGGGCATTTGGCTTCCTCATGCTCTGGCTGGGCTTGTGGTGCAGCAAGAAGTCAAGGTTGGCTAAGTAGAGGGACCACTGGGCCTGTTGGTGATTGAGCTTCTTGGCCATCCAGAAATGCTTGAGGTTCTTGTGATCCATCCATACTCCAAACTTATGCCATGCACCCTCCAGGAAATGCCATCACTCCTCAAAGGACCAGATAATGGCCAGCATCTCCTTGTCATGAATTTTGTAGTTGTGTTTGACTGTGTTCAGACTCTTTGAGTAGAAGGCCACCAGATGCCACTTTCCATCCCCCCAGGATTGTTGTGACAGAACAGCTCTGGTGGTGAAGTTGGAGCTGTCAGCTTCCACCTGGAAGGGGGAGTCATCATCTGGGAAAAGGAGGATGTGTCCAGAGGTGATGGCACACTTGAGATTGTCAAAAGCCATCTGCTCTGGGAACTGCCATCTCTAGGTGGCATCTTTAGTGGTGAGGTCAAACAGCAGTCAGGCATGATGGGAGAAGTCCTGGATGGACCTCCAGTAGAAGTTGGTGGAACCTAAGAATGCCTGCACTTCCTTCTTGTTCTTGGGCTCTGGCCACTCTGTGACATCTGCCACCTTCACTGGATCCATCTCTGTGGCTCCATGCAAGATGATCAACCTGAGATACTTGATATGGGTTTGCTCAAACTCACACTTCTCCAGTTTGAGATAGAGTTGGTGAAGGCAGAGGCATTCCAAGATGATGTACATGATCCAGTGGTGCTCCTCTAGTATTTTAGTGTAAATGAGGATGTCATCAAGGTATATACACACTATGCCTTGCACTATCAGGTCCTAGAAGATGTCATTCATCATTGTCTGGAAGGTGGTGGGGCTGTTGGTGAGTCCAAAGAACATGACAAGAGGTTCAAACAATCCCTGGTTGGTCTGGAAGGCAGCCTTCCACTTGTCTTCCTCCTGGATCCATACATTGTTGTAGCCCTACCAGATGTCCAATTTAGTGAAGTACAATGCACTCCAGAGATTGTTGATGAGCTTGGAGATGAGAGGGAGGGGGTAGTGGTTCTTCACCATCATGGCATTAAGCACCTGGTAGTTCTGGACCAGTCAGAGGGAGCCATCCTTCTTCTTGATGAAAAAGACTGGAGAGGCCATTAGAGATTTAGAGGGGCAGATGCAACTAGAGGCTAAGTTCTCCTATAGGAAGGCATTGAGTTCATCTTGCTCCTTCAGTGCCAGTGGGTAGACCTTACAGCTTGTGGGCTTGGAGTCTGGTATTAATTTGATGGCATGGTCCCACTGCTTGTGCTCTGGAAGCAAGTCAAATGAGGCTTTGGAGAACACATCCTTGAATGTGTGGAGATATGGAGGTATGATGTCCCAGAGCTCCCTGGGCATGGAGTTAGCTGCAAAGGCCTGGGCCAGCCACTGAGAGGTGGTCTGACTGGCCCAGATCTCTGCAATAGAGGGTAGGGGGCATAGGGTGGTGGCATATATCCAATCTTCAGTCTCCACTGCTTTGTCTGGGGACTCTGGGTCATGCAAGTCACAAAGCTCCCCTAATAGATCCTCCTCCAGGGCCCCACCACCACTCCAGTCATCTTCATAGAGGACCTCTCTACAAGGGAATGCCAAGGGTGTGGGGTCTGGAAGATCTAGATTTGCAAAGAGGAGATGGCCTGCATGGCAAGCCTAAATGGCTGCACACTTCCAAGCCTCAGCCCAACATTGTTTCTTGACCTTGGTGGCACAGGTGGCACACCTCCAGGGGCATCAGCTCATGGTCATCTCACCCTGAGCCCAGTCTACTTCAGAGTTGTACTGCCAAAGCCAGGTGAACCTGAGGATCATGTCCTGCTTGCCTAGGCTTGTGATGGCAAAAACAGCCTGCTCTGTGTGGTTCCATTAGTGGAGGACAAGATCAACCATGGAGTTGATGGCCTCAGCCTCATTGTGCATTCCATCAATATTGAACACTGGAATGGGCTGGGACAGCAGCTGCATGATCAGGCAGTGGTGCCAGATGAACTCCAAGTCCAGGAACAACCCCATGGTGCCACTATCCAGGAGGGCAGTAACTCCACAGGCCTGCTGGGTGTCTGTGGTCTCAATCTCCACATTGAGGTGCAAGGAGTTTGCCAAGGGGTTTGTGGCTACCACATACTACCAGGGCCTGATGGGCATTGGGGAGCTTGGCTTGGAGTCTGGAGTTGGTATTTGTATGTCTGGAGGGGAGTACTGGGGTTCTTTTGTCTTAGGGTCATTGATATTGAGGGAAGCAATTTCATTTTCTATTGACAGACAAGCAAACTGGTTAGTACTTGGCAATGAAGGCATACATCTCATCTGCTGCTTGACTCAAAATCCTCCTCCAGACCTAGGAGGGGGGTGCAAGTGCCACTCTCCTCTGGGGCCAACTCCAGTGCCAGCTCATCTGGTGAGGGGTCTCTGGCAGTGTCCTTTGTGGCCAACAGCTGCAGAAGAAGCTCCTCCTGCTCTGCTGTAGAGAGGTAACATACCTCAAGACCCAACAGACAGTGCCATGCAAAGTGCCTGGGTTTCTAGCATCTCTGACACAGTAGCAGCATGGAGCAGTGCTGTCAGGTGGCATTGATGTCCATGGGGATGCCTGGAAGTAAGGGTCATGGGGCAGAGGGGACCAGAGCAGAGGCAGGTGCCACGAGTGCAGGGGCAGGGTATTGGAGAGTGGAGACAGGGGCAGGGTGGAGAGTTGGGTGCATGTGGCATAGCTCCCAACAAATCTCCATGAGCTGCCACTGATCCTGGGCCACCTTATATCAGGAGGCAATCTGCTCATTGTCTGGGTGGTCTCAGCAAGGTTGTCAATGCATTCCAGCAGTGCAGGGTGCAAGCCATCCTAGAACATGAGGCACAGTTGGAGGCCATTGGGGTAGGCTGCTTGCTTGACTAGTGCCTAGAAGGAGTCAATATACTTATCCAGTGTCCATTTCCCTTGCCTGTACTGTTTCTGGTCACATAGTGCTAAGGCTGTGGTTTTGGCAGGGTTGATTGGAAAGAACTCCATCTGGAAGTCCTTTTTGAAGGCTGTCCAATCTGTAAAACTTCCAACACCTCCAGGACATTGGAACACCCATAGCATGTAGGTAGAGGCATGTCATGTCTTTATGTATGACAAGACCCAGGCTATTTTTAGCACATTGAAACCAAAAGCATCCCTTCTGAGATAGATGTATGTGAGACAGGACTGGAGGAAATGCTCTCCACCAGAGTGGTTGCCATCATACACATCCAGGAGCATGAGACAGGGAATATGTGCTCAGGGGACTACCAGAGCAGCTGGGAAGGCTGCAGGAGCCACTGGGGGTGTTTCTGTGGCTGAGAGTGGTGTGGAGGTAGGGGTCAGGCACTCTAGTAGTGCCTGGAAGGACTGGGAAATGAGTTCAGTGGTTTGGTGGAGGGTGGAGAGTTTGGTTGTGTGATGTGTGAGAGAAGATTGGGTTAATTGCACCTGGTTCTCTAGGTGTAGCAGGTGAGTCCAGGCCTCATCCTGTGAGGCCAGGGCCTCTGAGGGAGTATCTAGATTGGCAAGCTGAGACATAGAATTTTGTGGGTGCTTAAACCTGGTGGGGAAGTGACAGATAGGGGCTCAGAGATTCTGTGCAGGCTATGAGGGGCTTCCAGACCAGGATAGGAGACTTGTTCTGCTGTAAGGGCAACCTCCAAGAGCAACAGCTAAATCACACAGCTAGCAGAGGGGAATCTGAAGTGTATTAGGACTGTAATCAACAATACAAATGGTAAACTAATCACCTAGCAGAGGGGAATCCAAAGAGAACAAGTCTAAGGATCCCCTCTGCTCAGTGCAGCACATCAATGGGCAGAAGAGGCATGGGAATGACTGTGTAGGTGACTGGAGATAGCTGAAGTGCTCAATGAGAGATCATGGAGAGTTCTGGGGGTCTTTGGAGATCTCTGGAGATCTGTAGAATGCCCAAGAGCCATCAAACAAGCCTTGGGGGAGCAGAATCAGGTGAAGAGGGTTGGAGTCAGACAGGGGCCAAGCTTGGAAGGGGTGGTCCCCTGACAGTATGGAGCTTCACCCCAAGCAGGTAGTACAACTCCTGAGTAAATTCTGCTACAAACTGAAGGCCTTGCTCCAAGACATACCCATCTGATAGAATCATGGAGCTTCTATACATTCTTCCAGTACAGACTGGCTGCTCCCAGGGCAAAGCAGGTGGTGTGAGTAGGGATGAAGTGAGCTTGTTTCCCATAAAGATCAAAAACTGCCATAACTGCATCATATTCATGAGCATCTGGAAGTTCTGTTGAGCAGGGCTGGTCTCATGAGGAACTGAAGATTAGCTTAAGGACTAAATGTGGTAGATAACCTCAGTGAATGTAAAGTACTGAATGGGTTTATTATATGTATCTAAATGAGATACATACTGGACAATAGTAAGTAAATGAATGTGTGGTATAAAAGAGCAACTTACACCTCAGTGAATATAAAGCACTGAGGGGCAGGATGAGCAAAAGGAGCATGGAGAGGTGGGGCTTGAGGGATAAATCCTGCTCTAGCACCAGGAGTAGGATTGGGGCAAGTGAAAGAAGGCTGGGTGCAATAGAGTGCTTGCTTCAGTTCCGTAAGCTACCACTGCTCTCAAGCCACCTTGTATCAAGTCTCAGTATGTTTATCATTTGGTTGTCCCTTGGTCATGCTGTCAATTCAATCCATAAGGGAGGGGTGGAGTCCCTCTTAAAAGGTGAGAGAAAGTTGCAGAATATTAAGGTAGGCAGCCCACTCAAGTAATGCTCAAAAGGAGTCAATGTACTCATCCAGAGTGGAGACAAGGATATATGTAAGTCCCCAGAGTCACAACAAAGTATTGAGACAACTGAATTCTGTACCTGTAGACCAGAATATATGTAAGTCTACAGGGCAAGTAAGTAAATATGTAAATAGTGAAGAAGTAGTAAGTAACATACCCTCAGAGTCACAACAAAGTATTGAGACAACTGAGGGACATATGTTTTGGGTGTGTTGTATTTGTATGGGCATGGAAAAATAAGGTTTGTGTAAAGTATAGCAAACAAGAAAGTGATTGTGGTCTGGTGGCATAACATATGAGAAGACAAAAAAGTAAATGGTAGTCTGGTCTATGAGTCACCTCTAGCACAGGGACCTCCTTCCTTGACCATACTGGCCATGACTATGAAGGGAAGGGCAGCAGTCTTGGCAGAGTCAAAGGGGAAGAACTCAGGTCAAAATTTGCATTCAAACTCATCCCAACTTGCAAAACTCCTTGCTTCTCATTCCTTCAAAATACCTGCAGTGCATATGTTGAAGCACAGCCTGGCTTCATATATATATATAAGGACCCATCCAATCTTTAAAGCATCAGAGGCAAACACTTTGCTGCTCAGCTGAAAAAATTGCTCTCCAGTCTTGCAATCTCTGTCATAAGTGTCAGGGAGAGCAGGGCAGGGTATTTTAGAGTGTGCCATCATTGTAGTGTTCAAGTGGGCTGGTGGCAATGTTGTGGGGGGTGTAGGGACTGTCTGAGGAGTAGGAGGAGAAGAGAGGGGAGTTGTTCAAGGAGGGTTTGAAGGGAAAGAGTAATAGTCTCTGTGGAATGGCATAAACCAGCAAGTTCATTGGTGGGAAAGATGAGAGAAGCTTAGGTAGACTGCACCTGAGTCCCCAGGGCTAACAAACTGTGCCAGGCTTTGTCCTGAGCTGAAGCATCTAGGGGATTGACAGTGGCACTGGAGTAGTCATAAAGGCTATTCAGGCTGGTGTTGGTCTTAATGGTGGGGGAGAGACATCTATGAGGAAGAGCTAACTCTAGCAGCTAAAGGGGGCTTCCAAACCAGAATGAGAGACTTGCTCTGCTGAAAGGGCAACCTCTGGAGGCTGTGGCTCAATCATTCAACTGGCAGAGGGAGATCCAAAGTCTGTTCAGCATCTACAAGGACTTCTAGAGTTCTGGCTAATTTCTGGACCACACTGCCACCACTCCAGCAAGTTCCAATTCATCTCCCAGGCACCTTCAACAACCATCCCAATCATCACTGACCCACACATCCTGGCCTACACATCACTATGCCATGTCACATGTGCAGCACAATGGCATGACCCTTGAGGCCCCTCCCCCCACTATAATTAGAACCAACACCCACTAAACACCACACAATCAAAACCAACACCCACCAGCCTTGCAAAATCCCCTGGGCTGCACCCAAAGTCCCAGTCCAGGACTGAGACCTGTAGCCATGGAGCTTAGCATAGCACTTGTATATAAGTTGTAGGGTAGAACTGGAGTTGGTAGTTTTGCTATTGCCAAACTTATAGCTCTAATTTTTCTGTCATGTTACTTGTTTTCAATCCATCTAGCTCTCTCATCTCATACCTCCATCTTGTATCTTTCCAATTCAACCTTTTCCTTCTTCCTTTTACCATTCTGATTCCCATGTCTGAATCTCTGGACTTCCTCTTTGTGTCCCCCTTTCATACTCAAGCATTAATTCCACTCAGCTCCATCCCCAACTATGTTCTGCACCCCATTTGTCACTTAATTTGCTCCTCCACCTTGCTAACCTAGTTCCCATTTGTCTGCAACTCCCTGGACTTTGCCACCCAACCCTAGTCCCACTCCTCCATTTCCCATGTGTGGAGTTTGTCATAGGCCCCCATCTGCCTTGTAAGGATTCACTCAGTGATCTGAGTCCCCATGGTAAACATAACCTGACAACTTCTGCTGTCCATTTCAGGGTGGTATAACATTGACATCTTCAGTTTGATGCCTGTAAAATTGTGCAGTTTCTGCCAAACCAAACAGTAGATTGTAATCCAAGAGAATCTGGTCCATCAAGCCATTTTTGCAGTACCATCCACCAAGGAGGACCACTGCAACCTGGGCCACAGTATAGGAGGAGTGTGAGGCTGTGAGTTAGATGTCTGCCCTCATCATGTCTGTCATTGTCATCATCTGTCATTGTCATCACATGTCTTTCCCTTCTTCTTTAGCCAGAAACATGGACCAGCATGTCTGTGAGGGTAATCTCTGGAGGCTGTAGCTCAATCACACAACTGGCAGAGGGAGATCCAAAGTCCATTCAGCATCTACAAGAAGTTCTAGAATTCTAGTTACTCACCTAGCAGAGGGAGATCCAAAGAGAACAAGTATAAGAATTCCTAATGCCAGTGTTTGGAAAATTTACTCAAAAACTTCTGAAAAAATGCACTCAACAACAAGTAAATCTGGAACCTAATTGACAACAGAAATTCATTGTGAATGGCTGCAATCTCTGGCCTCAGGGCATGTAACCACATCTGTTGGATAACCCTTAGTTGAAAGTACCTGTCACTAGAAGATAAGAGGACAAACATGAGCAGTGGGCCCAGAATAAGGGAAACAAAAACAGGGTCTAATGGGCAGTATGAGTAGTCCCCTGACAGCACCCCCCCTCTAGCATCTGGCATGAAGTTGCAGATTGCTTGGTTGGCTGCAAAGATAAGGTAAATGCCTTAGATTGCCTTGTGTAAGGGAACATTGGCTGTGGATAGTCCTAGCCAAGCACACCACTCATGACCTAACACTCCTGTCAAGAGGTGAGTGGCAAGCAAGCTGGCCAAGGGCATGGCAGGCAAGAGGTGGGCATCCAATGAGAGGCAAAGGCAGAGGGCAAGGCAGAAGGCAAGGGGCCACACTGG
>JAGGAV010000527.1:0-11176 GCA_017657295.1 Termitomyces sp. DKA64
TTACATGTTTCCATCTTGTTGTTCTGTCTTGTCAGTTTTGATCTTATCAGTTCTGATCTTATCATTTTCCTTTCCCATCTTGTCTCTGTCTCTATTTCCTAAGTCTTGTCTTGTCTCATTCCCTTGGTTTCTCATCTCATCTCAACTCTCCCAGCTATGTTTGACTCTCTTCTTATTGTCCTGACTCCTTCTCTCAACTCCTTGACCTCCAAAAGCCTCCCCACACCCTTAACTTGGAGCCTAGCCCTGAGTTCCCTTTTATTCCTAACCTTTGACCCCAGAGCTCTGTCTTGTACTTGCTCCCCACTCGCCTATTCCTCCTGCTCCTCCACACACCCTTCCAGAGCACTCCAGACTTCTCCAGAACACCTTTTCCCACTTTATTCACCCAGTTTCACTCTTCTGGAGATCATCAGAGCCAGGGATCATAAATGTAGATGTTGTGTCTGCCTAGTAAGGACTCACCCAGTGTAAGCTGAGCCCCCAGGTCAGTGGAACCTGACAGGCAAGTCCTACTAGGCAGATGTGACATCTGCACATATAACTCATGCTCCAGCAGGTGTAAAAGGCCCAGGAAAGCCTCCCTGGTCAAGCTGTCAAAAGCCCTTTTTTCCACCTCTTTTCCAGGTTATCTACCTCACTGGCCTCCAGAAAGTGAGTTCAGATGCTACTGGTGTGGTAGCCATGTGCTAAAAAAAAGTGTGCAGTGAAGTCACAAGTGACACATCTCAGGACAGCTGCCATGCACAACATGGCCAAGTGACTGATACTCATACATTGGCACAACAGCCTCCTTGCAGTCATTGCACCTGATTGATTCATGTAAGGGAAATTTTGCCATGAATAGTCCAAGCCAAGCCTGCCACTTACAACTTGACACTCCTGTCAAGAGGCAAGTGACAAGCAGGCTGGCCAGCAGCACAACAAGCAAGGGGCAGGTATCCAATGAGAGGCAAAGGTGGAGGGCAAGGCAGAAGGAAAGGGGTTACACTGGTCAAGCTTACAGTCCCACTAGTCAATAGACCTAGAAGCAGTGCTATTGTTAGGACTGGGAATGTTCCATGCCCCAGTTAGAGTTGGTGGCCAGGTCATTCCTGAGGTTCTCCTAAGTTGATACCTTCTCAAGACCATGTCATATACCCTGTTGGTCTAGCAGTTTTGGATTCCCACAGCACTGAGTTGTCAGGTGAGTTAGGTTCTTCTGGCTGTCCTTTCAAGGGATTGTCTTTTAACATTGTAACCAGGGTGGGTGAATTCCCATCTTCCATATCTGCAATTTTGAGGACCCTTGATATGGCTATCAACCCCACTGACAGCCCTTCCAGTGTCTGTCCCAAGGCCTCCTCCCAGAGTTCATCCATTTCATGAGAGTTGACCTTAATGCTGTAGATCCTCAGCCCTGGGGGCTTTCCTCCAGCATGAGATCTGGAAGTGGCTGATTTTGCCACAATTAAAGGACCAGTCTTGTGCCCAGTACTCCTTCTCTTCATCCTTACTTAGTCACTTTCACTCACCTGGTTTTTTAGGCCTCTAACCTTCTCCCTGGGCTTGTGATTATCTTGAGCTTGGGAGGGTGCCTTGCTTTGTCAAGAAGGCTAGGTAGGGGTTTGTCCTTTTTCCAAAGCTAGAGAGAGATTTACTCCTCCTGCTGGAGTAATGGACAGATTCATGATGTCATGCTGAACTGGCCAATGAGGGAACTTGATTCATTCTGTGATTATTACATCAAGAGAGCACAGAAAAACTGACACAAATGCAACTGCAGGTTAGGTGAACCAAATCAAACATTTAATGATAGTCCTTAATGTAAGAGAATGAGAAAAAGATAGATTGCAATTGACAAGGAAAATAAATGAAAGCAAGGAAGGGAAAGATGAGAGGTAGTGACAAACAAGTAGAGAGGCACCATGACAAGGAAAGTACAGGATGGAAATGGGAAGGAAGGGAACAACACAGAACAAATGCATAACCAATAATAGGTATTGAATGTGGTCATACTAGTCAGAACTGGAACAGTGGACATTGATGACCACAGGCATAAATGAATAGTGATGTTCCAGGCCCAGAAGCCCCAACTAATTATCTGCTTCACAACCACTATTGTTCTGATTGTTCTCAAGCTTTTTGAACTCAGTCTTGTAGAGAAATGAAGGACCAGGGTCTCTAGAAAGTAAAACTAAATCATGCCAGCAGTGAGAATTTTCATACCTGATGATAGGTTGAGGGTAGTGGGCAAAGAGAAAAGGAATACACATCTTATATGCAAGTTCTCCTGCAATAAAGACCATCTATAAAGAAAGGGAGTGTAGAAGAGCTGATGGAAGTGGTCATAGTCTTCCTGACCTGCCACATCCCATGGTGCTAGCTTTGTCAACCTTGACATTGGCAACATAATTCTCGAACACAGTAGGGACATAAATCTGTAATGCTTCCATCCCAGGAAAAATACAGGTAGAGTATGGGGTTAAAATTGTAATGAGAAGCAAGTATACAGCAATACATATAGATTGTATCAGATGAATAAAGTGTAATACAGGAAAGGACAAGGAATACATGAACAAGCACTCATCCTCAGGGAAAGTTTCTTTGGAAAACATGATCAGCAAGCATGACTAAAGAGCCAAACAGGAAATCATGAGCACTTTGTCTGTTCACATCCAATGCAAACCAACACTTGGCTGTGAGAATGCCTGGACAAAAGAAGTACACACCTTTCCACAAGCACTGTCTTCAATGATTACATCCAGATCCAGTTCTCACTGGAATTTGAGCCCAGTGGAAACTGGCTCTGGGGAGATCTAATTGGATCTGAAAATAATTATGATTTCTGAGACAATGTGATAGAGGCTAACATTCAGTAAGAAGTCCTGTATTAGTTTCTATTCCAAGCTTTTATAGTCATTTACATCAATGTTTTCCTATTAATGTTCTCAAAATCCAATCTTATTCAATGCACACAACCCCAAATCAAATGACATTTCTTATGTACTCCTTCTGCACTGTCTATCAGGATTATGATTTTGATGACTATTTCATACCATCCCCAACATCAGCCCCTCAAACTCATGCCAGTACATCACATCCCCAACATCACAAGCTGTTTAATACATTTCTTGTGGCCTTGATCAATCTTTCATTGATTTTTATGTTGGCCACTCAGTCAATTTGAATGCCTTATTCCTTGCAAGTACATAGCATCTATCTTTTGGTTTGGGTAATCTAATCAAACATTTTCCACAGGTGTCCTGGGAAGTCGGAATTAATGTTTCTGGTATGGCACAAGTGACTAACCAATGCCAAGACGCCTGACCATTCAGTTGCTCATTCATCATCATAGAGTCAACTGATAATGCCATAGAAATGAGTTTAAACATTATTCAATCAACTGTGAGTCTTACATAAACTGCAAAGAATTTATCTACCCTCCCTATTTGTTGTGGAGACCAAACATAGACTAGAAAAACAATAGTCTTCCAATTTGAATGAATGCACTTGTAATGGCCATGGTGGTCTCTGGCTCTTGTAGTAATCACCTGGAAGGGGAAATTTTTGATAGATCACGTGTTATCAGGCACTTCATGCAATCAAACACACGTTGTTTTGTTTCTGGTCTATTGATAGAAGGGGACCTTCCACTTTCGTTCTCTCCTTGGTTGATATGCCGTCGTGGAAGCAGACATTCGAAGATCCATCGATATATCTGCAAGTAAAGTGATGGAGACTGTCTTCCTAACATTACCAAAAATGGGTGACCTTTGGTAAAACCTCGGTCTTTGCATAACCCACGCACGTGATCATAACTCTTTATTACAATACGGGCTATTACGGGGATACGGAAGGATTAGGGCAGGATAACTGTGTCAAGAAAAATTGTTAAGGTTTAGGCGGGGTGACGTCACAGCAATGTTCACCCGTGGTATTTGTATTGAATGATATCCAGCCATTTGTCTTCTCGTCAGTTCACCAGTGCCGGACGACATGCGTAAAGAATGTGTGATATCTCTTGAACAATGCCTTGTAGAGCCCTGCCACCTGATGCGTCCTTGGTCTTGGAGGAAGACATGGTGAGTCTGTACAGGTCATGTCGCATAGCACTCTCACCGGATCTTTTTAAAGTTGATAAGACTCGAGTATGCATGGGGACTGAAGTATGGAACCCTAGATTTGAGTTCGGAGGTAAAGACGATATATCGTGAGTGGTCACTTGTTATAAGATTAGGGTCCAACTTGAACTTTCGTCAGTAACACCAGAACTTCGCCGTATGTTTGAGTGGGGTCTGTGGGCTCTACTTCCAATAGATGTATCGCTGCTTGAATTCATTACCAATACATATTCTACTCTTGAAAAACCAATTGAGGTGTGTCTTCCAATCGTCCTCCATGACACGGCTCAGAATGATATACATTAGACTGCATATAAAGGCGGGCCCCTTTGACTACGTTTTTGTTCCTTTACCTGGAATGAAGAATATTATCAATCGTTTCGATGGAGACAACCTGCCACAGAAGCATCTTTTCTCTTATACCACTTTGCCGGTCTTACACCTCCACGTCCAACCACACTACGTTACCGACCTGTATGAGAAGGATGCGAAGCACGAGCACTTTTTTCGCCCTATGAAAAAACATGAAGGATACGTGCCATACTTTGCCAAATACTTCAAGGCTGATTTTTGCCGTCGGGGCACGTACCGGATGTGAAAAAACTGGAGAGTTCCCTCCGGTTTCGTAGAGAACCCAGCTGCTAACAAGCGAGATGAAAATCAGACATTGTCTTGCGGCCATCGTCGGCCCGCGGTTCCTCGACTGTGTCCAGGAGCTTATTCTTGGGACGTTGACGAGGTTAGTTTATGACCTACGGACTCTGCCACATATATCCCCGCCCGCGACGACGGGGAGGACAGCTCTGATGATGCTGGGGATGAATACGCTGTGGACGAACCAGACTCTATATTCCAGGCACGGATGCGCCGTTGGATCACCGACCGTCAGCCTTGTCTGGACCCAATGCAAGCGGACATCACAAAGATGGATAAACTGGAGACGACGGAAGAATACTCAGACATGGATGCAGCAACGCTTGTCTTTCAAATCAACTTGTGACATGGATGTATGTCATCGGACAAAGTCTATCTCGGACATGTCGTTCATCCTATCTACTGTGGTGATTGCGCGACTCCCTTATTTGCCTCCCACGCAGTGGTACCTATCGCTGTCGCATTTCCTCCACATGCTATGACAATATCCAGCATCAAAGAGTTTGTACATCATCTCCTGTATGTTCCACATACACATCTTACAACCTGATTGGTTATCTATTGACATTATGTAATAATACAGTGATATGGCAATAGACAATTCTCAAGCCAAACTAGTTCTGGACATGTAGTTCCCTCCAGGATCTGAGATATGTAGGGTATGTGCAAAGCAGTTAAGATTCTGCAGGCAGCATGCAGTGATGGGACTTATCTAAGCACTAGTTTGAGCCTCCTTTACAGAATTACCACCAGAGATCTCCCCACACCTTGAAGGGTCTCAATGCCAAAGGGGGGGTGATGTCACAACCCAACCCTGGGCCCCTGCCCTCACCTCTGGACCTTGCCCAGCCAAGCCTAGCAAGCTCTGGAACATGCCCCCTCCCTCTAGGACCCCCTGTGACCCACAGTACCCTCAGTACCTGCTCTGGAAAACTCCAATGCTTCTCTGGAGATCCCCAACTTCTCCCCTGGTAGAGTCCACAACCTCCCTGACCTTCCCCAAGTTTCCAGGTAACTCCAACCCCCTCCATCCTCCCCAGCATGCATCACAGACACCCATCAGACACTACCAACACCCAGCTGACCTGTCTTGGGATGCCCTGAACAGTCACACCTGAGACCCACCCTGTGCAGTCTGGCCTTAGACATGCAGTCCCAGATGAGTTCCCCCACTAGTACTCAAACTGTAGAATAGTATCAGTTATGGTAGTCTTGATATTGCATTACCTTACCTGATACCTTTCCCACCTTGTTGTTCTGTCTCATCTTTTCAATCTATCTGTTTTGATCTCATCTGTCTCAATCTTATCAGTCTTTATCTTATCAGTTTCCCTTTTTTGTCTCCATCTCTTGTCTATTCTCTAAGTCTTGTCTTGTCTCATCTCTCTTAAGTCTCTCATCTTGTCTCAACTCCCACAACTATCTCCAATTAACTTCTGCCCAACTCTGCCCAAGAATGTCAGGAGTACACCCAGGATTGATGTCAGCCTCTAGGAAGAACTGTGCACCCTGATTGACAAGATCCACACCAGCCTAAACCCCTGCCAATTTGAAGACCTCCTGGACCCTGCCCACTCCTTCCATGTGCAGCAAGAAGAACTCATCAGAGCCCAAACCAAAGCCCCAGCCCCCATTCTACATCAGCAGGAGGAGCTTAACACCACATCCAACATCCTGAGGTCTCTCAACTCTGCCAGAGGACTCTTTGACCAGCCTGCCACCCACACCCTGGCTCTCTCAGCTCATCCCAGGGCCAACTCTGTTCCCAGCACCTTCTGCACTTGGGACCAGCACACTGAGCCCAAGCATCTGTCAGGAGACTACCCTTTTCTGACCTCTGCCCCTGTCTGACACTGACTCTCCTTGCCCATTTCTGCTTCCCCAAGGCTCATTCAATGGATCCAGAGTGCTCTATGAGTCCTCAGATATCTCCAGAGACCTCCAGAACTCTCCATGATCCATTGTTGCACACTGTCATGACCTGTCCTTGGACCCTGCCTCATCTCCAGGCCCACCCTGGCCAAGCCCAGCAAGCCTGGAGCACACCTCCATCCTCCCCCAACCTCTACAACACTCCCCTACCCTTGGTACCTGCTCCAGCAAACTCTGACACTTCTCTGGAGATCCCCAATGCTTCCCAGCATTCCCCATAATCTCCCCAGTCCTCCCTCAGTGTCTGGGCAACTCCAAAGCCCTTCCACCCTCCCCCAGTGTGCATCACAGTTATGCATCAAGACACTACTGACACCCAGCTAGCCAAGTCTTAGGATGCCCCAATCAACCATACCTGAGACCTGCCTGCATGATCTGACCTCAGACCCACAGCCCTGGAGGAGTTCCCCCCACATATACTTAAGCCATAGTGTAGTAATAGTTAGGGTAGTCTTGATATTACCTATGTTCTTGTGTTTGTTACATCTCTCATGTCTCCATCTCCTTGTTCTGTATCATCTCAATTGAATCTTATTGTTTCCCAATTGCATCTGTCTCCATCTTATCAGTCTCAATCTTATCAGTTTCCCTTTTTTGTCTCTGTTTCTCATCTGTTTCTTAAGTCTTGTCTTGCCTCATCTCTTTCTGTATCTTGCCTCATCTTGACCTCCCCAACCAACCCCACCACTACTCCTGTTCCCCATTGAAGTTCCTTCCAACCCAGAACCCCTTAAAACTCCTCTGTACTCATAACTCAGACCTGCTGAGTTGCCCCCTAGGCCTTGTTAATGACTCTAGAGCTCCATACCATATTTGTACCCTACTCACCTATCACTCCTGCTCCTTCATATAACCTACTGGAGTATCATGGACCTCCTTGGACCACCATTACCATCTTTGCCCACCCTGTTTCACTCTTCTGGAGCTCACCAGAGCCAGGGATCATGAGTGTAGATGTTGTGTCCACCTAGTAAGGGACTTGCCCAGTGTAGCTGAGCCCCCAGGTCAGCAGAACCTGACACACACTTCAGCTAACTCCAGTCACCTATACAATTGTTCCCATGCCTCTGCTGCCCCCTGATGTGCCACACAGAGCAGAGGAGATCCTTAGACTTGTTCTCTTTGGATTCCCCTCTGCTAGGTGATTAGTCTACTATTTGTATTGTCTATTACATATCTAATATATTTTGGATTCCCCTCTGCTAGCTGTGTAATTTAGCTGTTGCTCCTGGAGGTTGCCCTCACAGCAGAACAAGTCTCTTATCCTGGTCTGGAATCCTCTCATAGCCTGCATGGAATCTCCAAGCCACTATCTGTCACTTCCCCACCAGGCTTAACCACTTGCAGAATTCTATGTCTCAGCTGGCCAATCCAGATACTCCCTCAAAGGCCTCGGCCCCACAGGACAAGGCCTGGACTCACCTGCTACACCTAGGGAACCAGGTGCAATTGACCCAATCTTCCCTCACACATCACACAACCAAACTCTCCACTCTCCACCCTCTGCCAAACCACTGAACTCATCTCCCAGTCCCTCCAGGCACTACTAGAGCACCTGACCCCTACCTCCATGCCACTCCTAGCCATGGAAACACCCCCAGTGGCTCCAGTAGCCCCCCAAGCATGTATTCCCTGTCCCATGCTCCCAGACACATACAATGGCAATTGCTCCAGCAGAGAGCATTTCCTCCAGTCCTGGCTCACATACATCCATCTCAGCTCTTTCCAATTGACCCTGCCAAAACTGTGGCCTTAGTGCTACACAACTGGGAACAGTACAGGCAAGGAAAATGGACACTGGATGAGTATATTGACTCCTTCTGGGCACTAGTCAAGCAAGTGGCCTACTCTGATGGCCTCCAACTGTGCCTCATGTTCTGGGATGGCTTGCACCCCGCATTGCTGGAACACATTGACAACCTTGCCAAGGGCTGCCCAGACAATGAGCAGATTGCCTCCTGGTATAAGGTGGCCTAGGACCAGTGGCAGCTTATGGAGATTTGTTGGGAGCTATGTCACACACACCCAACTCACTGCCCTGCCTCTGTCTCCACTCTCTGGTTCCCTGTCCCTACTCTCCTGGCACCTGCCTCTGCTCCAGCCAGCTCTGTCTCATGACCCTTACTGCTGGGCATCCCTATGGATGTCAATGCCACCCAGCAGCACTGCACCATGCTGCTGCTGTGCTAGAGATGCCAGAAACTTGGGCACTTTGCACAGCACTGCCTGTTGGGTCTTGAGGTATGTTACCTCTCCATGGTGGAGCAGGAAGAGCTTCTCCTGCAGCTGTTGGCTGCAAAGGATGTGGCCAGAGACCCTTCACCAGAGTTGACCCCAGAGGAGAGCAGTACTTGCACCCCCCTCCCAGGTCTGGAGGAGGATTTTTAGTCAAGCAGCAGATGAGATGTATGCCTCCATCACCAAGTACTAACTAGTTCACATGTCTGTGAATAGAAAATGAAATTGCTTCTATTGATATTGATGACCCTAAGACAATAGAATCTCAGTACTCCCCTCCAGACATACAAATGCCAACTCTGGACTCTAAGCCTGACCCACTGATGCCAGGCAGACCTCATCTGGGCTGCCAATTGCCCCAGCAGTATGTGGTAGCTGCAAACTAAGACCACAGACACCCAGCAGGCACATGGAGTCACTGCCCTCTTGGATAACCCTAATCAAATTGATGCCAGACTACAAGCCCACAAGCTGCAAGGTCTACCCACTGGCACTGAGGGAGCAAGACAAACTCGATGCCTTCCTACAGGAGAACCTGGCCTCTGGTCACATCTGCCCTTCCAAATCCCTGATGGCTTCCTTAGTTTTCTTCATCAAGAAGAAGGATGGCTCCCTCCAACTAGTCCAGGAATACTGGGTGCTTAATGCCATGATGGTGAAGAACCACTACCCCCTCCCTCTCATCTCCAAGGTCATCAACAATCTCTGAGGTGGATGGTACTTCACCAAACTGGATGTCTGGTGGGGCTACAATAATATATGGATCCAAGAGGGAGACAAGTGGAAGGCTCCCTTCTGGACCAACTGGGGATTGTTCAAACCTCTTGTCATGTTCTTTGGACTCACCAACAGCCCTGCCTCCTTCAAGATGATGATGAACAACATCTTCCAGGACCTGATAGCAGAAGGGGTAGTGTGCATATACCTCAACAACATCTTCATTTACACTAAAACACTAGAGGAGCACCACTGGGTCATGTGCATCATCTTGAAACACCTCCACCTTCACCAACTCTACCTCAAACTAGAGAAGTGTGAGTTTGAGCAAACCCAGATTGAGTATCTCAGGTTGATCATCTCACATGGAGCTGTGGAGATGGATCCAGTAAAGGTGGCAGGGGTTGCAGAGTGGCCAGAGCCCAAGAATAAGAAGGAAGTGCAGGCCTTCTTAGGGTTCACCGACTTCTACTGGAAGTTCATCCAGGATTTCTCCCTTCATGCCCAACTGCTATTCAACCTAACTACTAAGGATGCTGCCTGGAGATGGCAGTCCCCAGAGCAGTGGCTTTTGATGATCTCAAATGCACCATCACCTCCAGACCTGTCCTCCTTTTTCTGGATGATGACTCCCCCTTCCAGGTGGAAGCTGACAGCTCTGACTTCACCACCAGAGCTATTCTGTCACAACAATCCTGGGAGGATGGAAAGTGGCACCCAGTGGCCTTCTACTCAAAGAGTCTGAACACAGTTGATAGCAAGTACAAAAGCCATGACAAGGAGATGCTGGCCATCATCCAGTCCTTCAAGGAATGGCAGCACTTCCTGGAGGGCATGTGACATAAGTTTGAAGTATGGATGGATCACAAGAACTTCAAGTATTTCTGGACAGCCAAGAAGCTCAATTGCCAACAGGCCCAGTGGTCCCTCTATTTAGCCAACTTTGACTTGCTGCTGCACCACAAGCCCAGCTGGAGCATGGGGAAGCTGGATGCCTTGTCATGGAGAGCAGACCATGGCACCAGGGGAGATGACAATGGTAATATCATGCTCCTCTGGCCCAAGTTGTCCATGATCCAAGCCATGGAAGGCCTAGCCATCAAGGGGGCAGAGGTGGAGATCCTTTGGGATGTCTGGTCAGGCAATTAGGATGGTCTGCAGGAGGAACCTGTTGCTCAGGCAGCCAGGGCACTCAAGTCCAGATGCACCACCAGTGTCAAGTCAATCTGTGCAGATGAATGGGCTATCTGTGATGGACTCCTGACCTTCTGGGATTGCATCTATGTGCCCAATGACCTGGAGCTCCATCAGAGGATTGTAGAGCAGCACCATGACTCCCAGATTGCAGGACACCCTGGCCAGTGGAAAACACTAGAGCTGGTGTCCTGGAACTATTGGTGGCCCCAGATGTTCCAGTATATTGGATGAGTTGGTGGAGGTCTGGGGTGGAGGTCAGAAAGGAAGGCCTCTGACAGGCAGAGGGAGATCCAAAGTCTATTCAGTACTGTACAAGGGTCTATGAACATAACTAC
>JAGGAV010000529.1:0-11148 GCA_017657295.1 Termitomyces sp. DKA64
AAATTTGGCGGTGGAGGATCGCTCATGGGTGGCGGAAACTCTGGTGGGCTCAGTGGGTTGATGAGCTTGGTGAGTTACCAGTGAAAACTTTCTCATGAGATCAGACAAGTTTACCGCTTCTGTAGGCTTCCCAGTTCGCAAAGTAAACTTTAACCGGACATTGTTTCTAAATACCATATCATATAGGGACCATTTGTCACAAATTGTTGATTAATCCAGCGTATTTGAAATGAACTCTGCATGCATTTTGAGGAAGCCAATTATTGTAGGTTGGGGAAGGTATTACTAAAGTTGTCCAATACATATCATTCAGAAACCGTCGAACAATGGGCATTAGTAAGCATAATGGTAGTGAATTGAAGTCCGACAGACACCCTACCATCTCGATACCATGCTAGCTGGACTGCAAATAAATCCTAGAGACGTGCGCGTTGCTGAATCTTCTGCCATGGCTCTCGCAAACAACACCGATCACGCTGCCGGGGTCCAGGCTGGCAGTCACATCAGCAATATTGTTGCCCCTAGTCTTGGATTGTTCAGTGATTACCTCCTCGACTTCCACACGACAGCACAATCTCTTACCTCTACACTCTATGGTGAATTGGAGGCCATCTTCTCTCGCGTCAACATTCATGACATCTCACCATCTCACCTCGACAAAGCATCGAAGACCGCACCTCGCCCCACTTCTAAGTCTCATCATCCCACCTATATAGAGCCCGCTTATCATTGGTTACTTGCAAACATCCATAATCCGTATCCCTCCAAGGAAGTCCGCGTCAATATAGCTCGCAAGGCTAAATCGGACATCAAGAGTGTGGAGGCTTGGTTCGTCGATGCTCGAAGTCGAATCGGTTGGAATTCTCTACGGAAAACGCACTTTGGAAATAGACGTGCCGATATTGTGGATGCAGCGACGCGCTTCTTCGTGCAATTCGATGAGAGGCGACCTCTTGACGCTATCCTCGAGTCGGGATTTGCACAAATGGAAAATTCAGCAAAAAACCTCTATGCCGATAAGTTTGTGGAAACAACACTGGCGGCGAAGCTGGATGTAGCGGTGAAGGATTTAACGCCCGAGATGAAAATACAAGCGAAGTTACACGCGCGAGAGGAGGAGCTCAAACGTCAGAAGGCGGCATCTTCGTATCCATCACCTCTGCATTCTCCGGATCGTTCCCCAGAACCAGTCGAATTTCCACCACTAGTACAGGACACAGACATCGTGTCAACACCTGATGCCTCCACAGGGAGAAAGCGCCGCAGCTTGTCCCCCGAGGGTGACGATAGCGCATCAACAGATCGATCAGCGAAACGTGCCAGGTACTTCTTTCGTCTCCCCACAGACCGACGCGTTACTCAACTTGCGTCTCTTTTAGGGTCGAATCTTCACCGTTCGCTACTACTGGTCTACCGTCACCCACACCTTCATCACACGAACCTCTGCGAAGAAGTTCCTCCCCCCCAAGTCGGAAGCGACGACTTTCCGAGTCAGACGGGCAGGGCGCTTCAAAAAGGCCGCGAGGTGCCCCTGCCGCATCAGTATTGCATGTAGTATCGGACCCTTTACCGATGCCTCCAAGTACATCATTTGCTTCAGAGGTTTCAGATTTGGATAATTGGTTCAATGCCCATCTTGGGGTTTTGAGCTCCACAAATGTCAATCCTTCATTTGATACTCAAGGGCTGGATCTAGCCTTTTACACTTATTCTACTTCAGAAGTGAATGCACCGTCAACATCAACCGAACCGCTCGCTGGAATCTCCGGTAAGTTATGGGTATGCTGTCTTCTGAGGCTCTGAGGCTCAATTGCTCTACAGCTGCGTCGCAATGTGTTGATGTCGTTCCGCCTGTGGCGACCGACGACGGATCTTCTGATGGCCTGAAAATATCCACTAATTCTTTCGACTACAGCGAACTGTTCGATGATTACGAGCCACTTTTCGGTCAAAAAGGTACATTAACGTAGCATCTGATTCGAAAACGAGTAAACTTTTTTTTCTAGAATTTCGTTTTGAAGCACCAAGCGCCTCACCTGCGCCGCATTTACCTCTTTCCGACCTTTCTTTTCTTACCAACCAACCAGCCGTTCCATCCTATGGCGATTCCCTCTCCACCGTTGCCACAGTGCAGCCAACAATACCTGACCCTAGTTCCAACCTTGATTGGAGTTTTCCTTCATTTGAACAGTTTGCAAACCCCTTTGATGGTCTCGATCTACTACAGAACCTCAATCGAAGTGATGGTTCGCAGGCACCGTCAACCATGTCCTCCGGTCTCTTTCCGGAGATCGCCCCAGTTTCCCATGAATCGGACGAGGCAAAAGCTGAAATACGGTGCCGTCTTGCCTCCATAAAAGAAGAGATGCGAAGACTAGAAGAACGGATTGCTCAAGCGTAATGGGAAGGACTATGTGTCCTAGAATATTCCTTGTCACACCACGTTCTCTTTGATATAATATCATGTAATTATCGCTTCATTAGGATCGTGACGATAGTATAAGTGCGGACTCAGCATGCGACGTGTAAATCTTGAGTGTAGAGACGCAGAAGCTACAGGTTGTTTGCTTGAGATAAAAGAATTTATGCATCCACCTAGTAGGAAGTCATCTCTATCTATCTTCGATGTCCGCTGGCAGCAACAGAACTACTGGAAGAGGCGGAGCGACTGCGAACAGGTCCAGAAGACCATGCATGTAACATCACGTCCGATAGATCCGATTCTGGGAGGTTGATACTACGGTGATGCGTTACCTTGGTACTTGCAGGTGTACGCTCGGAAGACAGGCAAAGTTTCGATGAACGTGTTTTTTGGCAGGACTAGGAACTGGCGATGAGGGTATAAATATAAGCTGACGTCACAGAAGCGGATGATGGGGTTACTAGGAGAAGGTATTTAAATGAAGGAGAATGATATGGTACTATGCGATCGAATTAGGGCAGGATGGGGAGCAAAGGGTACAATGGTAACTCTGGAAGACTTCGCGGTCGTATAGGACAGGCTTCTCTAGACACAAGCGCTCTTCGGTGAAAGTGTTTGATCGCAGTGAAGAATGAATTCTTCAATGTTCACAGACATTTTGACGGGAGGGCGCACGGTAGTCAGTATTCGTAACAATACTGGTGGAGGAAGTCTGTGGTTATGCCTTGAGAGATGTTACCGGCTCTATCCTAACAACACTGGAATGTAGAGCAAAAGAAATGGCGAATGAAGCGACGAACCACCAGAGCATAATTACACTTCCCCCAATCGCAAGCGAACTCCACCTCACAGGGGCAAAGCTGTCAAAAATCACCCAGGCCCGAGCATACAAATGGCTGAGGGCAATATCGGCACCCACAGAGACCCAGGACCACCAAGATGCTGAGGGCCATAAAGGATGCCGTTAAGGAAGCGAATGGGGAAACGCCAAGTGTAAAACAGGTATGGCAGAGCCTGAAGAACAAAGACTTCTCTAGACAAACGAGAATATTCTTATGGAAATGTGCACATGGCGCCTACAAGATAGGGTCCTACTGAGACCGACCAAACATGAAAGCAGACCCTAAAGCGAGATGCACGTGCAAACACGACAACGAGATAGACTCGCTGGACCACATAATCTCAGGTTGCCAAAGCCCAGGGCAAAAAATGATTTGGAACTTAAACGAAAACCTGTGGTCGAATCGGGCTGGATACGCCCTCCAAAAATAGAACGTGAGCTCTGTGGTAGGCAGCTTGCTGATGACACAGAAGGATGCGAGAGGAGATACTCGCAGGCCCTCACGCGCGTTCCGGATCATGATTGTGGAGTCCGCATACTTAATCTGGACCTTACGCTGTGAAAGAGTAATACGAGACCAAGACACGCCCCTCACGAACGAGGAGATTAAGAACAGGTGGGCTAAAACCTTCGCAAGTAGAGCAAACATAGACGTTAAGTCGACGGACAAATGGCTCGGTAAAAAAGCCATCACAGTAGCCCTAGTTAAGGAAACATGGCGCGGTACAGATTTCGACGAAGATATGCTAACAGGAGAGCCCGGAAATGAGGTAAGCAGCGGGAATTTAGTGGGTATTTGGCCCAGCGACAGGGTGGGGGTAGGATAACAACCCCGAAAGGCCAGGAGTCCCACACTCAGAGCGTAAAAGCATTTCCTCGCGGTAAAATGAGATGGCAACACATCGACAACAACCTGGTGTGACAGATACGCCCAGGGCGTAGACGTCATCACCATCCAAACGCTCTACCAAAAGAAAAAAAAAGTTATGTGAGCCCGTCGACCACGGAT
Organism: Termitomyces sp. DKA64; assembly: GCA_017657295.1. Lineage (NCBI taxonomy): Eukaryota > Fungi > Basidiomycota > Agaricomycetes > Agaricales > Lyophyllaceae > Termitomyces > Termitomyces sp. DKA64. Next base: position 4,273 of record JAGGAV010000529.1, read on the forward strand.
CAGTCCCAGTCCCAGTCAGAAGTCGGGGAATTAGTTGACTTTTTCTGTATTTGTTGTACTTTATCAGTTTTACCACACATTAAATTCGAGTTAACTGTTGTATTTGATGTGATCTTCAGGTGATATTCTTTCTTGATGACGATTTTCGTGTTTCGAATCTTGCACAACAAATGAAACTCACTCGATTTTACTTGATCAAGCACAGTGTAACGGCGCGTAGCCCCGAACTTACCATGCGGTCACAACTGTCTGATTTCCTGGCCTCATCCTTAATACACCTAAGTTTTCTTGCGACGTTACCGTCTTATCACGCTACTGTCACATATTTTGAACAGAACCAACTCCCAGCTTGACTTACTCTCTACTCTCGTACTTGGACACTGTCGGCCTGATCAACCGACACCACCGACTACGTGAGTAACAAAAAATTCTTTATATTTCTAACCTATGGCATACAGAGCTCGTCTACGCTTGGGAACTTTGGCCCAGGCTGCAGCTGAGTCAACCCCTGAAACCAATGTGGAGGTTAACCTAGCTCATGAAACTCCCTCAGAGCTGACCGAACTGAGCGACTCCGTTGGACTGTCAAGTCCCGCCGCTGTGAGCTCTGTCGGAGCCGGCAAATTTCTCCCGTCTCCATGACAGATGTCCCTAGGTCCGCAACAGACGGGGAAACCCACTTGGAAAGTGAAAGTGTAGTCGCTGGAGAACAACTTAGTTCTCGCGACGAAAAGTCCAGGTACTGACGAGTACTGCAACATGTACTCTCAGACAAAGTAGATCCTGTCTTTGGAGATAATAACATTGTTTCTGCGAAGTCCACCCCAGTACAAAACCAAAAGAAATATCAGCCTTTCGTAGAAGAGGTCCCTGAGCAGGACCCACTAAAGGACATACCTGCATTAACCCCTGAACAGGGGAGGGTAGTGAATCTCGCTCGCCTGTTGATGACAGAGGAGGAGTGAGAGCGGATTGATTGAAGAATGGAACAAGTACACCGAACCAAGAAAAACGAGAAAAATTTCTGGTCCGAAGACATTTCCAGCACATCTGACAGGCCAGACATGGAAAATGTAATATGCAAAAAGGGCAAGGGGATAGACCCATGCAACTTGTTGGGAGACATTCCACCCAAGCTGCACAGCTTAGTGGAATGTCTCCCAACATATAGTAAACCCAACTGACCCAGATGGTGGCAGATTGACCCCCAGTAGTGGCAATATCCTGGCATGAAGCCTTTAAGCCCAAATTTGATTATGGGTTGGGAGAAACATCATGAACACATGGTTACTGACCCTGGCAATTCCAGGACAGAGAGGGGTATCCACTGATCAGATGGGTTGAGTTTACTTTATGTTGGGAGACATTCCAATAAGCCACATGGCTTGGTGGAATGTCTCCCAACAAGTTGCATGGGTCTATCCCCTTGCCCTTTTTGCATATTACATTTTTGATGTCTGTGGGGGACCATTGACCTCCTCAATGCAGAAATGGATCCTGAGATTCAGCATCAGTTATTCAATTTGAAGAACTATGGTGATATAAAGGACACTAAGAGCAGGGCTGACTTCCAAAGAGAGAAACCCTCCAGCCCAAAATTCCACAACTGCCCAAAGATGACACAGCTCTTGACATGGCTGTAAAACCTGAAATGAAGGATAAGGTCAAAATGGCATGAGAGACTCCATTGTGAGAAGATATTAAGAGATACTTACATGATCAATGATATCTCATGAAAGAGTTAGACTGCTTAAGACAGAAACAAGGAGCATGCTGGCCTGGTACCTGTATCAGAAAAGTTGGCAGAAACTCATTAGGAAAGTGACAAAAAGCAAGGCTAAGGTTCAACTTGCACAACAGGCTGATGTGCACTATCATAGGTGTGACAAGAACAAGCAATTCACTCAGGTCAATGGAAATAGTGCATTGGGGCAGGCCTTCAGATGCCTTGATGAGACTGACAGAGACAACCATTTGGACTTCTGCAACTTGAAATCCTTGGATAAGACAAATCAATTTCAGAGACAGATGAGTCTGGAAGCTGTTGTAGTGCAAGTGTGACATCATCCGTAGCAGTACCATGACTTACTTGTCATTCCTTACTACTAATCAATATATAAAAACTTCCCCCTTTTGCAGTATGGAAAACTTCTTCTTGTTTCCCCTGTAGCTATTCAGTTACATTCTGAGAAATTCTTAGGCAGATAGTATAAAAGGACTACACTTACACTGTGTCTAGTTAGTTCTTGCAACAACAGGACTTACAATGAGACTCTAAACTATTGTGACCATACTCTGCAGTATTAGGCAGACTGTCATTACATATTTTGAACTCTACTAGTCCTAAAAAAAAAGAAAAAAAACCCCTCTCTTGACTCTATTACAGTGGGCTACTAACAGTCTGATCAACTGTAACCATCTTAGTAGTGAGTCTTGAATTATATCATGTCTACTAACACAAAACCCCCTAGATACAACCTTTGGCTGAAGCCTCCTACCATGCATAACACAGGACAAGCCCAGTCAGAGAGCAGTGCATCCCACACTGCCTCACTCCATACCTCATCTGCCCCAGTGGTGGGATTTACATCAACAGCTTTGGTGGATGAGAGGGATCCAGTTTTGGCAGGATCCCCACTTACAGAAATTGTCACAAATGAAGACAGTACATCAGATTCATCAAAGATAATTACAGATAATCAGTTCAGTGAATCCAAAAATGAAGAGTTGTCATTGAATAATATATATGCTACTCTGTGGATAAACAACACAAACCTGCAGGAAAATACTAGTACAAAGGGTGATAAGTCTTGTTGACAGATGAGAATGGAACAACCCACCCAGAATCAAGATAACAAGGAAAGATTATCACAGGAACAGTCAGAAGCAGTGGGACTAGCCTGGAATAATATGACAAAAGCTGAACATGAGTTGCTGAAAGCAAGAAACCATAATGTGAGAACCAGAGCTGAGCAAGCCATGAAAGAAAAGGATCTGCCACAGGATAAAGGAAAAGGACCTGATCCTGCCACAGGATAAAGGAAAAGGACCTGATCCCCAGAATGAGGGCAGAGCAAATCTACCCAGGCAGGAACTAGAACCTCAAATACAGCATCAGATCTTAGAAGAATGCAATTTTCATCAAGAGGAGATGGTGATGGAAGATGGACTGACCAAAGCCATGGATTCAGACCCTGAGGGAAACAAATCAGAAGAGGGAGAGGAAGTTTGCTCTACCTGCACAAAACTCCACAAGAAGGTATGCTTGAAAGAAAAGCTGGGAATAGAAATCTACAAACTACAAGGTGAATTAAGAAAGAACAATAAAAGGAAACAACAATTCAAGCACAAAGGATCAAAACTGATATTTGAGGAACTATAAGGTATGATAAACAAGGTAACCCACCAGGCTCAGGGCTCCAGGCTAAAAGTGAATATCTCCAAAAAATTGAAACTGGTGAACCAGGTTAACAGAAAAAGTGCCCTTGTTTGCATCTTTGATTGTATAAGAGAAGAAGAGGACTCTGACCCCTCAGAGTCCTTCTCTGAATCCTCATACAGTAGCTCAAGTTATGATGAAAATGAAAGCTATTACACACCAACAGAAAGTAGTGAGTCTGGATTGACAACATCAGATTCATCATCAGAATCAGTGATGAATAAGAAGAGAAGCAAATCCAAGAGAAAGGGACCACCTAAGAGCCACTCCTCTAGAAAGAAGACCAAAAAATTACCACAGTAATTAATCAAACCAACTCCCTCTGCTAAATATGCAGGTATTTCAGACCTACAGACTTTTCTTCAGTTTATGACCCATTGCACTTCCTATGTCAAATATAGATCAGTACAGAGGGAAAGACAGGTACTGGTGGTATCCAGATTTTTGATGGGACAAGCATGGACTTTCTACTTATGCAAAGCCTCACAGGCACCAGAGAAATGGACATTGGAACAATTTTTCAAGGAAATTTTCAATGACTGTTTTCATATCAATTACTGGAACAAGCAGTGTAATGAGTTACAACACTTGTGACAAGGGAAATTATTGGTTTGTGATTATGTTGAGGAACTACAAGAACTTTTCACCATAGTGGGATCTACTAACAGTAAGGAAAAGTTTGTCAAATTGTTTAATGGGTTCTGCACCTCCATCTAGAAGGAACTGTACCACTTGGGGCTGAACCCTGAGACCTCCAAATGGAAGAAAGTGTTTTTTTGCCAATTTGTTAAAATGGCAGAATCAGTAGATCTTGAATTTGGCAATGGGCAACATGCTGGATCAGGGACCTGCAACTCAAAGAAAATTGATGAATACCTGCCTGATCAATCCAAGCAATACCAAAATAACAAGTTGAGAACATTGTCAAAAAGCAATACTGTAAGAAGGAGTAAATCTCCTTCCTATTATGAAAGGAAGATGAACCAAATGCCTGCATTCTCTGCTGAGCAGGGCACTTCACAGAATTGAGAGGGGAATTGGAGAATCAAGGGAGATAGAAAGCTCCAGAAAAACAAAAACAACTTACAAAGGCAGAGGAGGAGGAATACCATGCCCAGAACAAGTGTTTCAATTGCAGCCAAATTGGCCACATGTCACAAAACTGCTTAAAAAGGAGATCATCATGGTCTTTGAATCCTGGTAAATCTCTAAGATTAATATCCTATAGCATGAGAATGGATCTAAGGGAGACTGACCACTTTCATGAAGAGGCACTGGGCCAGACTACAGCAGGCATTTCCATTGGAATGGTTACCATGCTGACTGAGCCTGTTATCAGAGAAGACTGCAATATAGAAGGGCTGCTGCTTTTCCCTCCATTGAAAGATGAAGCAAATAACCCAGATGATAAGTGTGATGTTGGAGCAGATACCTATGACTTTAAATTAGTAAGGTTGGAAGAAAAAATGGAGTTGATATGGGAAGAGGAAAAGTCATGGGGAAGGCCTCACCAGATAGGCTGTGCAGCAGCCTAAGAATTTGACTCCCTGCTAGAATACTCCCAGCCTTACCCAGGTGACCTGCCTGATATAATATTACAGAAAGGTAGATGCTTTTACTCTTATGAAATCGCTGGTGGAATGGTGTGCCTCTGGGACCAGGTTTGGGACCAGGAAGCACTAATACCTGTCAACATTGTAGGCTGAGAAGGGTTTGCTGCAGGATTATGGTATGCCTGGGAGTGTGGCAAGCAAAAACAGGTCCCATGCCCTGGAAATGTCAGGTATGAGATGACATTAGTAGATGACATGTGGGCATGGAGTGCTGCAGAAGTCCTAGAGCTAGGAGCACCTTATTTAGAGTCTGAATGGGAACTACACACCTGCCATTGCTAGGGGTTCAAGATGAAATTGAAAGAGCCAGGGCAGTGGACAATATTGGACTGACTACTATGGTTCACTATCCCAGTCAGAGAAGAAGACTTATGAAACCTAGCATTTGACCTGTGTAACTGGTATACACTAAGAGTGGGCTGGGCATATAATGAATGCCCAAAAGTTGATAATGAAGGCAAAAACAGGGATGCACCTGATTTCCAGGTAAGGATACTGCCACTACCCTGGACAGAAGCAGTTCCCATCAACCCAGAAATCTGGGAACTGCTAGAACCTCCCCCACAGAACTGCCAACTATGTCAAACTAATGAATTCTCAAGAGAAGGGGACCCTATATATGAATTAAGCTTGTATGGACAGCAAGTTGAGTGAGGCATGTACCCTGCCATACAAAGAAACAGTGCCCAGAAAAGGAACATTGGCTGGATGATACCAAAACCATTGGCAATTGTTGTCAAATTGGATGGGCACCCAGTGTGAGCCCTGGTTGACTCCAGATCCCTAGGAGACTTTGTATCAATTACAACAATGGAACAACTGAAATTGAAACAGATTGAATTGAGTGGGCCAGTGCCAGTGCAGCTGGCAGTATGGAGATCAAGATCCAAGGTAAACTATGAGGCTACTGCTGGAGGATCAGAGAATGTCAGAAGAGAGATATTTTGATGTAATGAACCTGCAAGGTTATGATGTCATCCTGGAAACATCATGGATATACCAATATAAAGTTACCTTTGGGCTAAACCCATCTTGGGTCATAATAGAAAGCCCAATGGCTATGTTGATAAAGGAAGATACTGGTGTGGCCAGGCTATCTTCTCAGTCTATGGGATTATATCAAGAAAACATAGAAAGAGTGAGGAATGACCTATGTGAATATGCTGCACCACTATGTAAGGCAGCAGGGGACACCCCACTGCCACCCTTGAGGGCAATCAATCATGAAATACCCTTGATTGATGACAAGGAAATCTATCTATGGTGACCATCACAATGTCTCAAAGCATTAAAGTCACAATGGGATGAAAAAAGAGCCACCTATATCAAAACAGGCTGATGGGAAGTCACTGCAGCTGGAAATGCAGTGCCAATGATGTTTCTGAAGAAACCAGGCAAAGCTGGAGACACACCATGCCTGTGGATAGTCAGTGATCTCTGGGCATAAAATGCCAACACATACAAGAAATCTTTCCCATTGCCTGATATGGAGGGAATCCTGAGATGGACAGCACAAGCTAGGTACTGGTCCATTACTGATGGACAGGATGCCTATGAACAAATTTGAATTAATCAGAACATGTGAAACATACCACAATGACAACACCTGATGGGAACATGGTTAGTGTAACAGACACCCCTGTTATCATTACTTTACTTACCAACAATTAGTATAGTATAATGTTCTCACAGTAGTGTCACCTGATGCTACCTATAAATATCAATTATATATTTATATATATTTATATAAGGCAGCATCTTACTTCATACTTCATAGACAGACTAATTATTGATTTTGTGTTACAAAGTGTGAACCATCAGCTG
>JAGGAV010000530.1:0-11122 GCA_017657295.1 Termitomyces sp. DKA64
GAGCTCCTTAGACTTGTTCTCTTTGGATCTCCCTCTGCCAGGTGAGTAGTTATGTCTATAGACCCTTGTACAGTACTGAATAGACTTTGGATCTCCCTCTGCCAGTTGTGTGACTTAGCCACAGCCTCCAGAGGTTGCCCTTCTATCAGGGCTGCCAGGGGTGTTCCCACAGCTGGGGGTAGTGCAGAGGTAGGGGGCAGGTGCTCTAGTAGTGCCTGAAGGGACTGGGAAATGAGCTCAGTAGTTTGGTGAAGGGTGGAGAGTTCAGTCATGTGATGGGTGAGAGAAGATTGGGTCAATTGCACCTGGCTCTTTAGATGTAGCAAGTGAGTTGAGGCCTTGTCCTGCAGGGCTGGAGCCTCTGTCATGACCCATCCCTAAACCCCCATCCCACTCTAGACCTCCCCCAAAACTGCTCAGTAAGCCCAGGATGTATCCCCCTCACTCCCCAACCTCTATGACACTCCTCTAACCCCAGTGCCCACTCTGGCAACCTCCAGGGCTTCTCCAAAAAACCCCAACACTTCTCTGGCAATCCCCATGACTCTCCTGACATCTCCTCAGTGTCCAGGTAAGTCCACCCTCCCCCAGCATGCATCACAGTTACATATAAAGACAATACCACTACCCGACTAGCCAGTCTCAGGATGCTCTGACCAACTGCACCTGAGACCTGCCTGCACAACCCAACCTCAGACCCACAGTCCCAGAGGAGATCTCCCTGCAGGTACTTAAGCCATAGTGTAGTAATAGTTAAGTAGTCTTGATATTACCTACATTCTCATGCTTGTTATGTCTCTTGTGTATCTGTCTTCCTATTCTGTATCATCTTGATGAATCTGATCATCTCCCAATTGCATCTGTTTCCATCTTATCAGTCTCAATCTTATCAGTTTCCACTTTTAATCTCTCATCTGTTTTCTAAGTCTTGTCTCATCTTGGTTCCATCTCTCATCTTGTCTCAACTTCCCAGAACTCCCCATACTTGTAACCCAGACCCACCAAGTTTGTGTTATCACTCCAGAGCTCCATACCATGCTTGTCCTCCACTTGCCCATCACTCTGCTTCCCATATAATCTACCAGAACATCCTGGACCTCCCCAGACCTCTGCTATCTCCTTCACCTGCCCTGTTTCACTCTTCTGGAGCTCACTGGAGTTAGGAATCATAAGTCTATATGTCATGTCTGCCTAGTAAGGGACTTGCCCAGTGTGGCTGAACCCCTGGGTCAGCAGAACCTGACACAATATCAAGACTCTCCCCTTACCCCATTCCCAATGTCTAGCCACAGTCCTGCATATCCACCTACCAGTTACCTAACTGACTATTATAGTAGGCTAGTTCCCAACCCCTACTATCCCCCATTCTATCTGATGCCTGACTGCTATGTCACAGCCACCCTGCAGTACTGGGCCCTGGAACTAAACCACACCCCCTACAGCCCATCTGTTAGTCAGGGCCCACCTCCAGACTGGCACTGCCCCTCATTGTACCCTGTTGAAGGGACCTACTCCCACCTACAGCCTGACACCCTGTTGGCTCCTTGGGTATCCACAGCCCTGGTACCCTCAGCTTTTCCCCCTAGGCCCTACTATGCCTACCCTGCCTCTGCTGCAGCCCTGGTTCCCCCCAGAACAGCTTGATGGATACTTTCCTCCATGGCCTTGGCCTTCTGCTGCCCCCCCCCTGTCCAAACCCCACCCTCCCCTAGGCAGCAAAGAGTCAAAGCCTACATCCAACAATGTGATGAGGTCCTCTACTCACTCCACCTAGCTCCTGCCAAATTTGCCAAAAGAGCAAGGGCCCTCCTCATTAGCCTGGGACACCAAAACATCTCCAGAACACCAGAGACCTGGGCAGATTGTCTCCTGGACTTCTATGAGTGCTACCAACAAGGCACCCTCCCTGAAAATGTCAGGAGCACTCTCAGAATTGATGCCAGCCTCCAGAAAGAACTTCATGCACTGGTTGATGAAATACACACCAGCCAGAACCCCCACTGCTTTGAAGACCCCTTGGACCCCACCTGCTCCTTCCATGTGCAATGGGAAGAACCTGCCAGGGCTCCAGCTGAGGCCCCAGCCCCCATTGCTCAACAACAGGAAGAGCTCAATGCTGTGTTCAGCATTCTGAGGTTTCTCAATCCCACTGGGGGATTATTCGAACAGCCCACCACTCATACCTTGGCCCTCTCTGCTTGCCCCCAGGCCAACTCCATCCCCAGCACCTTCTACACCTGGGACCAGCCCACCAAATCCAAGCACCCCACTCAGAAACTTCCCTACCCCCCCTCCTCCCAACAGTGACCTTGCTTCCACCCACACCCTCTCTTACATTGAGAAGCAGGAGAACCCTGGCAGGGAACCTGCCCCTCAAGAAGGAGCTCCTGAGCTCCCTAGGAACTGACCCCCCCATGTCAAGCTCTACTCCTCCCAGAGATATGCCCCACCCTCTTATAACAACCCCCCACCCCCTCTCTGACAGCCTCTCAGCCCTGGAGCCCCCAGGGCAATCCCTCCCCCTGCACCACTCCAACCTCCACCCATCCCCTTGCCTAATCACCACACTGACACCAACAATCTTGGACTGCCAACCCCTAGAGGACCCCCTCCTCCTTGCTGGGCCCTGGGACCTCCCCTGGGCAATGCTGGCCCAAACTCTGATGGAAGACCTCCCAATGGCAGACCTCCTGGTGGATGGGGCCCAGCCATGGATAACTTTCCCCCTCAGTGTGGAGGCAGGAACAACTATTATTATTACTACAATGCTGGACCCCCACCCTGAACCCAAAATGCCCAGGATGACACATGCAATGCACTGGCCCAGGAAGGAAAGCTTGACATCCAGAAACCAGAACCCTTCAATGGCCAAGACCCCCAGAAATGGTGGACATTCCTAACACAATGTCTTACAATGTTCCAAGCTAAGCCCATCACTTTCCAGCTTGAGAGCTCATGAGTAGCCTTTGCCACCTCCTACTTACAGGGCATTGCCTTTGACTACTACATGGCATTGCTCTGGTTTGACCCCAACAACCTGGTACTCTCTAATTGGCCTGCCTTCATGCAGGAATTCTCCAGTAAGTTCAGAGTATTTGATACTGTAGCAGAGGTGGAAGAAAACCTCTACAACCTCTGGATGCATGACAACAAACAATTCATGACCTTCATCATCCAGTTTGAATGGGAGGCCTATGAGACCAGTTGGAACTACAATGCACTCTGATTTGCCCTTTGTCACACCCTTCCACAATGGATTAAGGACATCCTCCACCTCACACCCAAACAACCCATGTACAACAGATACAAGGCACTCATCACCCAGATTGATCAGTGCTATTGGGAAGACTAGAGCAAGAACCAAGGTCCATGGAACAATTGGAACCCATCTGGCAACCTGGGTTGGCAACCCAGAGCAACCAACAATCCCCAAACCATTGCCCCCATGACACCCACTAACCCCATACTCTGGTTCTCCCCTGGATGAGGCCTGATTAACACCCCTCAGAACCCTGGACCTTGACTCCCTGCCCAACTTAATGCTGCCAATCTCTGCAATGCCCCAGACCCTCCAGACTCTGGACCTGACAATTCCCCAGACCTGGATGATTCCCTGAACTCCACAAACAATCAGGAGGCCCTGTGCACCAATCAGATCAGGGACCAGCCCTGGATTGATGTCCCAATGGAGACCCAGGCATGTCAATGAAAGGAAGGGGCATGTATTCTGTGTAGTGAGCAGGGTCATTTCATTAACAAGTGCCCTGAATGCCAGGTGATGGGACATGCCATCTAGACCATTGACAGAGAAGACTGTGACTATCACTTCATGGAAAACAACCCAGCAGTTTAGGTCCCAAAGATGCACTAAATCACAGATCAGACTCTGATGTCTTTTCTGCCCCAGCTACTTTCCTCCACACAATGGTAATCACTCTGGACACCCTCCTGACACATCTCCCCTTGCACTCCACCCACAACCTCCTTCTCCACACCACCCTCTCCTTCACCCCCAACCCTGTGCCTACCCTGATCAACAGCAGCACAACAGACAACTTCATTGACAAATCCCTAGTGGCCCTTGCTCCACAACCCCCCCAATGCCTTGCCCTCCTGATCCCCCTAAAGCTCTTTGATGGTGATCCAACCTCCACAGGTGACATTACTCACTGTATAGAGACAAGGATCACTTTTGCCAATGGGCAACAGCAGGACCTCTGGCTACTAGTCATGAAGTTGCATGCCTCCACCCCCCTCATCCTTGGGTTTTTCTGGCTCCAAGCAACTAACCCTCATATTGACTGGCCAAGTCTCACCCTCCACCTTGATTGGGACAACTCACCCAACCTGGGACCCATCCCCTTCAACATCCCCCCCACTCACAATGTTTCAGGAGTCACCCCCAACATTTCCCAAACCCCTCTGCAGCTCCGCTCATAATACACACAATCATTTATCATTAATGCCCACCTTGGCAATTCCCCCATCATCCTCTGTGCCCTTGTTGACAGTGGGGCCTCCAGAACCTTCATCAGCAATCAGCTTGACCTCCTCCATGAGCCCCTCAACATGCCTTTGGAGCTACAGCTGTTCAATGGAAGACCTGCCACCACCAGGATCACCAAATTCTACCCCAGCCCCCTCACCCTCAATAGCAGCCTGCAATTCCTGACCTGCCTCCTCATCACCCAACTCCCAGAAGCAACCCCAATTGTGCTTGGACTTCCCTGGCTGCATGACATCAATCCCAACATTGACTGGCAGGACCTCATCATGCAGTTCCCTGGCCCCAAAGCCTGCCTGGCAGCTGGCATCACTCTCTGCCCTTACTCCCCCCATGACCCCAACAATTCCAATGGAGCCCCCAGCAACACTGGAGTCACTGGAACTCCCACCTTGCCTAAGAACAATCCTGGAGGGGAGGAAGAAGTGCCCCCACCCCAAACCCCTGCAGGCACACCCTGACAGCTCCCCCCCAACATCCCCCACAACTAATACAAGGGCCCAAATTACCCCACTTAGACCCCAACAACCCCAGCCCCCACCACCACACCTCTAATGCCAGACACCCTTGACCTAGAAGCCCTTGACTGTAAGATCATTGGTGCCATCCCCTTTGCATGGATCTTGCAGGACAGCACCCCCACCTTCCAACTCCAGGTCACCCTAACACTTCCAGAAAAACACATCCATGCCAGCACCACCTCACCTGAGACTCTGAAGACAGAGGAACAGATATTATGCAAAGTAGTTCTCCCAGAGTATCATAAATTTGCTGATGTGTTCTCCAAAGGAAGCGTGAAGGAACTTCCCCCACACCAATCCTATGACCACACAATTGATCTTGAAGATGACACCTCCCCCCCTTTCAACAAGATCTACAACATGTTGAAAGTCAAACTCTGGGCTCTCAAAGACTACCTCAATGACATGCTTGAAAAGGGTTTCATCTGACCCTCAATCTCTGCTGCCAGAGCCCCTGTCCTTTTTGCCAAGAAGAAGAATGGCTCCCTCCATCTTTGTGTGGATTACTGGGGACTTAACAAAGTCACTAAAAAGAACTGGTATCCTCTCCCTCTGATTGGAGACCTTGTTTACCACCTCCACAGTGCCAAGGTTTACACCAAGATAGACCTCTGGTCTGGCTACAACAATGTCCAGATTGCTCCAGGACATAAATGGAAGACTGCCTTCCATACCCACTATGGCCTCTTTGAGTACCTTGTGATGCCCTTTGGTATGATGAACTCCCCCACTACCTTCCAATACTTCATGAACAATATCTTCCATGACATGAACAACATCTTTGTTATTGTGTACTTGGACAACATCCTCATTTACTTGAACTCCCTGGAAGAAAACCAGAGTCATGTCCAACATGTTCTAGAATGACTCCAGGGGTACCACCTGCATGCCAAACCTAAGAAGTGCTCCTTTGACACCACCAAGGTTGAATACCTAGGGGTTATCATTACTCTGGATGGCATACAAATGAACCCAGTGAAGGTAGAAGCCATCCTTAACTGGCCCCTGCCTCAGAATATTAAGGAGGTACAGTTCTTTTTGGGTTTTGCTAATTTCTACTGCTGGTTCATCAACAACTACTTCAGCATCACAAAACCCCTCAATTGGCTCACCTGGAAGGACACCCCATGGGACTGGGACAGTAAGTGCCAAAGTGTATTCACTCTCCTGAAGAAGGCCTTCACCTCTGCCCCAATCCTCCACCACTTTGACCCCACTCTCCCCATCATACTTAAATGCAATGCCTCCAATTATGCCATTGCCAGAATTCTCTTGCAGATGGGCTCTGATAGCAAGGACCTCCATCCTGTCACCTTCTACACCCATTCAATGATCCCTGTGGAGCTCAATTACAACATCTATGACAAGGAGCTCCTTGCAATTATCAAAGCCTTCTGACAGTGGAGGGCCTACCTTGAGGGAACTCTGCACTGCATACAAGTCTATTTGGACCACAACAACCTACAATACTTCACAACCACCAAGCAACTCAGTCAACAACAAGCCTGCTAGTTGGAAACATTATCCAAGTACAACTTCACCATCCACTATCACCTGGGACAACTCAGAGCAAAACCCAACACCCTCACCTGAAGGCCAGATGTCTACCCAAAGAAGTTGTTTGAGGCCAAACAGAATGCCTTCAACCACTGCATGGAATCCTCCATCAAATCCAAAATGCTCCCCCAGACACCTACTTCACCTGACACAACCCCCAGAATTGTCCTGCCAACACCCTGTCCCCCAACCCTGCCTTCACACTGTCTCCAGACCACCAACTCCTACTCTGAGATGGCCAAATATATGCCCCAGACCACAAGTCTATCTGCCTTGACATCCTCTAGCAGCACCATGACCACAAGCTCCAGGGACACCTGGAAATGCATAAGACCCTCCAACTGATTTCCTGGACTTACTTTTGGCCAGGAATGAAGAAGGATGTCACCCAGTACATATGAGCCTGTGAACTGTGCCTCCAAGCCAAGGTCTCCTGACATTGCCCATATGGTCTGCTGAAGCCCCTCCCCATTGGCCACCACCCATGGTCCTTGATCTCAATGGACTACATTATCAAACTCCCCAAATCTGAAGGTTTTGATGCTATTCTCATCATGGTTTGCCAACTCACCAAGCAAGCCCTTTTCATCCTCTGCCATACCACCAACAATGCCCTGGAGTTTGCCAAACTATTCTTTGAATAGGTCTTCTCCAAGCATGGGCTCCCAGACAACATCATTTCCAACCAGTATCCCTTGTTTGTCTCCTGGTTCTGGCAATCTCTATGCAAGGCACTCAAAATCAAGACCAACCTGTTGACTGCCTATCACCTGGAGACCAACGGACAAACAAAACAAGTGAACCAGACCTTAGAGCAGTACCTCCACCTCTATATTAACTACTTACAGAACAACTGGCATACAGAACTACCCCTAGCTGAGTTTACTTACAACAACATTCTCCACTCTGCTACCAGGATCTCCCCATTTTTTGCCAACAAGGGCTACAATCCCCAGTTCACCTTGTCCCTCAAGGACATCCCCTTGCATGTTGCCCATGAAGTTGCCAAGGACCTCCAGTCCCTGCACTGGTTCCTCTGGAACAAGATTGACACTGCCAACCAGGCTTACTCCAAGCATGCCAACACTCAATGCAAAACAACCCCCAACTGGACCCCCAGTACCCTTGTCTGGCTCAACCAACACAACCTCAAGATCTGGAGACCCTTGGTGAAGCTCAACTATAAGCAACTTGGCCCCTTCAAGATCCTCCAGAAGGTCTCAACCCATGCCTATAAGCTTGACCTGCCTCCAGAATTGAAGGGCCTCCACCCCATCTTCCATGTGCAACTCCTCAAGAAGTATGATCCTGACCCCTTCCCTGGCCAGCATCTGGGCTGACTCCCACCTGTCAAGGTTGAGGATGAGTACCACTACAAGGTTGACCACATCCTTGACTCCTGCCTCATCCATGAGCAACTCCAGTATCTAGTCCATTGGAAAGGCTATGGACCCAAGGACAACACCTGGGAACCCCAGAAGAACCTCTCCAGAGCCCCTGCCAAACTTTGGGACTTTCATAGACAACATCCCACCAAGCCCTGGGACCTCTGGGATTAGCATGAACAGATGGCCTCAGTGGGCATAACCCCCACCTCTGAATTCAGCAGGGATTCAACTCCCACCCACACCAATGGCCAGAAATTACTATTTACAGTTCTACAGAAACAACATATATATTACAATGAAAACCATCAAGAAAAATGTAAATACACAACTACAAGTACAAGATGAATGGTCAACACAGTATGAGACAGCCAAAAACCCAGGAAATTCATTCCAAGGTCCTCCTTGCCCCTCCTACTCTGGAGTACCCCTCTCCATCACTGCTACCACCAAATCCATTTCCATTTGTGCCATCACAGTCCCCAAAAGCTCCTCATGCCATGGCAGGGGCTCCCCAACATCCACTGCAACCTCCCACCACAACTCTGGTTCCACCAAATTCCTCTACCAATGGCCCATCAAAAGCCACCCCATCTCCAATACTCTGGTTGAGCTCCAGGGGAAGGTCCCTGGGCATTCCTTGCATACCATCCTGGATCAAGGCAAATGCAGTGGAAGCTCTGTCCAGGAGGATTTGGTGCTCATGTACCCAATTTAAAATGGGAATTCAAGGGTCAGTAGAGAATGGTTGAAACACCTGGAAGATACTCACAAAGGACCCCTCCTATGGGGTACATGGACTGCAACACACCACCTGACACTCAGCCCCTCTGCCCCTCCCCCAAGTGCTCCAAGACCCACTCCTGCTTCCAACCTTGCTCTGTGGCAACACTGACCACCCACCACTCCTGGGAAACAGAACACTTTTTGTGTCTCACATAACATGGCAAACATACAGAGGAGTCCCAATGGGATCCTGCCACTGGCTCCTCAAATTTGCATGCCTTCCTGCAACAGGCACAAGTAATGCACTGGATCACTGGTTAGTCAGGAACATGAGGTATAATATAGGATCCAACTCACCAGGGCCTCCACCTAACACCATGCTAGGGTGGGGGGCCCCCAGATCTGCTCCACCACCTCTGCAAACCTCTCCACCAAAACCTCCTCCTGCCAAACACACTAGGCCTCCAGAATGACTTGCACCTCCCCTGGTCCCAACTCTGACCTGGGAGGACAGCTTGAAGACTCAGGGGCTGACCAAGTGGACTCCCCTGGAACCCTGGGGAGGGAAGGACTCCCAGATGACCTGGCTACTGTGAGGGATAGCTCTAGGAGGAAGGTCAGTAGACTTCATCTCCAGGAACAGAACACTTACAATGACAATACATGGCATTCACCTGATGCCAATCTTGCTGCCAGTCATACTTGGCTTGATGCTTCTTGTATTCCACCCATACATCAACAGCATTCTCATCAGAAGGAGGAGGGGTTGGGGAAGATGAGGATGAGTTGGGCATGGTGGGCAAAGCCATAGGAGAGTAATGATGGTAGGCTGGATATGTTTTGGTCCCCTTTTATTTTTTTTCCAGAGAGCTTCTAGTTGAAGAAGGCATTATGCTTCAACTTCAATTCTCATGCCACCACCATTGCCTGGAGATTTTCCTATGCCTTGAAGGGTCTCAATGCTGAAGGGGGGGTGATGTCACAACCTGTCCATGAACCCCCACCCCACTCTGGACCTCCTCCAAAACTGCCCAGTAAGCCTGGGACATATCCTCCCTCACCCCCCAACCTCTATGACACTCTCTTAACCCCAATGCCCACTCCGGCAACCCCCAGGGCTTCTCCAGAAAACCCCAACACTTCTCCAGCAATCACCATGATTCCCTTGACATCCCCTCAGTGTCTGAGTAAGTCCACCCTCCCCCAGCACATATCACAGTTACATATCAAGACAATATCACCACCTGACTAGCCAGTCTCAGGACACTCTGACCAACCACACCTGAGACCTGCCTGCATGACCCAACCTCAGACCTGCAGTCCCAGAGGAGATCCCCCTGCAGGTACTTAAGCCATAGTATAGTAATAGTTAAGTAGTCTTGATATTACCTACATTTTCATGCTTGTTACATCTCTTGTGTATCTGTCTTCCTATTCCATATCATCTTGTTGAATCTTATTGTCTCCTGATTGCATCTGTTTCCATCTTATCAGTCTCAATCTTATCAGTTTCCACTTTTAGTCTCTTGTCTATTTTCTAAGTCTCATCTCATCTCAGTTCCATCTCTTGTCTCATCTTGACTTCCTGGAACTCCTCATACTTGTAACCTGGACCTGCTGAGTTTGTGTTATCACTCTGGAGCTCCATACCATGATCATCCTCCACTCACCCATCATTCCACTTCCTGTATGATCTACTGGAACACCCTGGACCTCCCCATACCTCTGCTATCCCCTTCACCTGCCCTGTTTCACTCTTCTGGAGCTCACTGGAGTTAGGGATTGTAAGTCTAGACATTGTGTCTGCCTAGTAAGGGACTCACCCAGTGTAGCTGAGCCCCCAAGTCAGCAGAACCTGACAGCCTCTGAAGGATTGTCTGGGTTGGCAAGCTGAGACATAGAATTCCATGGGTGCTTAAGCCTGGTGAGGAAGCAACAGATATGGGGCTCAGGAATTCTGTGTGGCTGTGAGGGGCTTCCAGACCAGGATTTGGAGACTTGTTCTGCTGTAAGGGTGACTTCTGGGAGCAACAGCTAAATCACACAGCTAGCAGAGGGGAATTCAAAGTATATAAGAACTGGTAATTGAAGAGAATAAGTCTAAGAATCTGCTTGGTGCAGCACATCAGCAGCCAGTGAAGGCATGGGAGTGACTGTATAGATGACTGGAGTTAACCAAAAGTGCTTGCTGAGGGATCACAGCAAGTTCCAGGAGTCTCCAGAGATCTCTGGGGATCTGTAGAACACCCTGGAGATGTCAAACAAGCCTTGGGGGAGTGGAATTGGTTGTGGAGAGTTGGTGTTGGTCAGGGGCAGAGGTTGAAAAAGGAAGTCCCCTGACAGTGCAGCATCTTGACATACTGGGTAGAAAAAGTTGTGGACTGCCTGATCAATTGCTGAGATAGGGTAGATGCCTCAAATTGCCTTTG
>JAGGAV010000531.1:0-11108 GCA_017657295.1 Termitomyces sp. DKA64
GAAACGTCAACGTCGAAGGTGAACTCTTGGTTCAGCAGCTTGAATAGCTGGTACTGGGTGTCGCTAGCCAGGAGATAGAGACGCGAGCCGATATTTTTCTGTTGACCGTTGGTGACGAAGTTCAGTCTGAGCGAGTTACCACTAGTGGTGACACCGTAGGTGCCAGGATAGTCGGCACCGTCCAAGGCGCAGTTAGCAGCACAGGTCTTATCATCAGGGCACAGCGTGCTGTCCCATGTGTTCCCAGTGTAGCAGTTTGTGTAGCCACCAACGCCATGCACCCAACGCCAGTTGGCGTCGATTACGACGGAGCCGGTGGTGGTAGTGCAGCTGCCGCCAGTTGTGCATTTCTGCCATGAGAGCGACGGATGTGTCTCAGCAGTGTTTGTACCAACCTGCTGAGCCCTGGCGACGACGACGAACGAGAGTGCAGTAAGAACGACTTTGGGGAACATTAAGCTAGGTGTCTAGTTCTAGTTCTCGAGGTTGTTGAGGCGACACTAAGAGCTGGAAGTCCATTTTATATGTGGTAAGTGGAGAAGTCCGGTTGAGGTTTGCATACAAACACCCAACGGTAGTCCTGCAGCCGGAGTCCAAGCGGGAGAGAAATTTTCACGATCAATCTATACTTACTACAAATCGATACAGAATGGGCTGGAAGGCGTCAGACGACGCACACGTTGGCTGGTGTAGGTACCGAGAACTATCCATTTAGTATGAGTGGAGAATACTCTGAAAATTCGGCAATTCTTAATTAGAAACTGCAGATGTCGAGTAATTTTCTTGTCTTACATTGTACTCGAAGTATTCTCGCGAAAGTTGAGTGTAGTCAGGGAGACTTTGGATCCGGTCACTAGAGCAACACATACAAGACTAATAACTTTAAGACTAATGACTTTAAGACTAAAGCTTGTTCGACGTCGCATTGATTTATAAAAATAGAGTCATATGTGGAGCACAGACCCTTCACATGGTATTTGGTTCGGACAAACTTGACAGTGTTTTCCGAGATATTCAAGAATAGTTCGTCAAGCGGAGCGATCCGCAGGGCTTGAAGCAAAGTTGGCAAGGATATCAAGCTAGAGGAGCGCAAAAGGTCGAATGGAGGTCTTTCCGGCTAATGACCGGGCGCAAGCGTGGGTTATTATCATACTTATCCGAAAAGGCACTCGTTATGTGCATTCTTCTAAGTCAAGAAGTTTGAATTGTCATGCATACTCTCAAGCACTCATTTTGACTGGCCGCATTTCGACTCTGACCGCATTTCGACTCTGGCCGCATTTCGACTCTGACCGCATTTCGACTCTGGCCGCATTTTGACTTGTTGCCAGGCACCCTGAACCCTAATGTAGATTTCGGCATTCGGATGTTCTTCTTTGTTTGACCAAGGCTTGATCGAAGCCTGATGAAGAAGTTATTGTCATTTACACACCCCTGTTCCATGTTCAAATAGGCGTAGTAAGTACTGAGGATCAAACTTTCCTCCCATCAACAATCGCACCTCACGCAGCTTAGGGAATTTGTAAGTATATGAATTGTGTATGCCTTTGAGTTCTAATAGACTAATGTCTGCCTCCTCTAAATTTCAGTACTACAAATGTATTCGCCTGTCTCTCCTACTCATCGAAGCTCTACGTCCACGACCCCTGAGACTCGGAACGATATAATTATGAACACCGAAGTCTATTCTGTACTTCCAGCAACAGATGCGAAACCAGACAAAGCGACACCTGCAAAGCCGTCCAATACCCACCAGCAAGGGGAAAACTATGCCACTATCCGTGCACATGGACAACCAGCGGCGTCAGAAGGTGACCTTGTCCTTGAGAACATCACGTACGACAAGATTCTCAGCTCCTCCGCCAAAGGCCTCAGCCTCACTCCTCACCACCGCCACCACCTACCACCTACCCCTTCCTTCGGCGACGACGCCCGTACACCTCCTAACTCGCCAATCGATGTCATTTCAAATCAGAGTTTGATGGCAGCGTCCTTCGATATCATGGCACCGGAGACCGTGACAAGATCAGAGATTGACAAAACAGACTTTTGATCATTTCCCTGATTCCCTTCCATCCAAGCATTCATATATTAGGTCTGGGTCTCTGGTTTGCGGCCTGAGGTGTCCAACTTGGCAGGAGGGTCATCCCGAATTATTCCTCTATCTCAATCTATCTCAAACATGTAATTTGAGTGGAAGGATACCTCATAGCGCGTTCTTGTATCGGCATGCACAATGTGCAATAGCCCGGCGCCGGAATGTGAAGCAGTGTCGTTCTTTTGTTCCCAAAGCGATGAAATGGTCATCGGACAAATCAAGCTTTCAAGCTCAAACTTCAAGATCTAACCTTATCTGCAACTCGTATATCGCATTATTGTATGAGCATGCACAGCGTGTATAGCCGGCGCCAGAATGTGATGAATTTATGTAGCTACAATTGTCGTTAGCGAAATGGTCATTGGATGATCAAGTGCCAACATCTTATCTTATCTTATATTCACAACTTTGTCTTGAGTTCGTAGATCTAGCAAAATTCATGACGATAAAGCCCCTTTCGAGTATCCCTGGTTTGCCTGATAATCCAGCTTCTGCCGTGCTTGGCGGGATGCAGCCATTCATGTACAACATTCATACATACTATGTAGAACGTGGAACTTTCACTGCCTTTCATCACGAGACGAATAGTATCTGTCGCCTAAAAAATCTTGCAGCTTGCGATTGCCCAAAAGTATCCTATCAGGAAGATTCACGAAATTACTTGGTGCTATAGCATTATCAAACAAATCCCGAGTCTTTCCCGGCAAGCACGGCAGAAGCTGGATTATCAACCAAACAAGTAAACAAGAGAAACTCGAAGGAATTGAAATTGTGCTGTAACAAATCTACTTGAGACTGACGCGACATAGATCCAATCATGCCCTCGTTATAACCCAGGGTTCAGTCGCTTATTCTATCAGCGGTAAAAGCAGAGAATCATAGATGCATCTCGAGATACGAGTCCAAAGAAAAAACCGGCACGTATATACAATATGGTGAAAGATTGAAGTGATGTCTCAACTTCCCGCCTATGCCAGGTCACGACAAACGCGGTGATACGGGACCTTCGTAGAGCATGTGGGCTGTTATCTGTTTGTGGGATACTCTGTGGACGGGCTGGGACAACACTGGAACCAACCTCATATACCTCATCTCGGATCCAAGCTTGCAACTAGATGAAAAGTCCTTATCTGTCCGAATTCCAAAGCTGTTCCGTCTAGTATAGGGCATCACCATGTTCAGCATTCCATCCTCCGAGCATCATAGGGAAGATTACATGTATGAAAACGGATTGAAGGGGTCGTCCTCGCCAATGATATGAGAAGCGATACTACGGGCGGTAAGCGCTACCTTTTTCTTGGAGGACATTGAACCCGAGATCTTGTCGGATAACGTGCTGTTCTGAGAAAGCTCTTTCCCTACCATGCCTCCAGTCGCCGCAAGGGCCATGACCTCGAAATTTTCAAGTGCGGCAGCAGTTGGAACCTGCGGAACAGGCGCAAAGATCCTCCCGTTGGGTGTGTCGATGCTCCGCGGATTTGATTCCTCAAGGACGGGGCAGTATGAAAACGGATTGAAGGGGTCATCCTCGCCAATGATATGGGGAATGATCCTGGGGGCAGGGGTTGGTGCTTGTGGCTGGAAAGCTGGATCACCATTGTCAAGAGGACGCGATGGGTCGCAATTGCCTTGAAGTGGTGTTGGGCTGTTCGAGGTCGGGGATTCACTAAGGTAGATGTCTTTGCAATTCCTCAAATCGAAAAGCTCTTCCTCGGCAAGGGCTATGGTCTCAAAGTTTTCGAGTGCGGCAGCCACTGGAATCTGCGGAACAGGTGCGAAGATCCTCCCGTTGGGTGTGTCGATGCTCCGCGTATCCGTATCCTCAAGATCGAGGTCGTACGCAAACGAATTGAAGGAACCATTTTCACCAGAGCTATGGGGAATGACCCTGGGGGAAAAATCGCGTTGAAGGGGAGCAGGAGGGTAGATGGGAGGCCATGGAAGTGGAGAGCTCGATTCTTCCCTATAACGATCGGCATGGAAGTCATATTGAAGGGGAGGAGGGTAGACGGGAGGCCATGGAAGCGGAGGGGAATTCGATTCCTCCCTATAGCGATCGGCATAGAAGTCATATTGAAGGGGAGCAGGGGGGTACATGGGAGGCCATGGCAGCGAAGCCCCAGGCTCAAAGAAAGGACGCCTTAACCGGCGTCGGGCTTCTTCAGCGGGGTCACGACCGAAGATGGTGGTATCCTCCCTCATTTCGGCGAGATCGTCAATGAGCTGCTGGCTCAGTATCCTCGGAGGGCGGTCTTGGTAAGGTGTGGAGTTGCCATGAGCCACCTCGAGGTCACTCTGGTCGTAATGATGCTTGATAAGTACCAGTAAGTACCAGCAGATTCGTCAATCAAAAATAATCTTGCACTCACGAAAGTTCCTCTGGTCATCAGCCCTCTCATCGTTTCCAAAGTATGACCTTGGAAAAATCGTTTGATTCCGTTGAACATCGTGTAGATGGATTTCTTGGTATGTACTGAGAGTTTGGAGTATGAGAAGCGTGCTCGGATATAAGCTCAAGATCAGAAGATATCAGTGAGTGGCCGCTAAATATCTTCGTATAAACGGGTTTGATAGGGATGGGGTATGTTCAGAATTGCCAGGGGACGTATGAGCGCTTTCTTCCAGGCTTTTGTAATCTATGTCCAAGCACAACCGTACGGTTTCATGTGGTTATGTTGGCCCTTTGTCAAAGCTGGACACCCATCCTGCGCCACCTTGATGATTCGTGCGCAACAACGTGCGCCTGGGCCCTTTTCGGGATTTTCCTTGAACACGCCTTGCATGCGGTGGCCAGGCCTACGTAATCATTTTGCAAATGAGGACGGGACTCGTACACCGGCCACTGGTGGGCTAGAGACCTCCGTTCCTTGGGTCCTGACATCGCCATAGAATAGAAAGACACTTGAAAAAACGTCAGTTTCCCAGGTTTACGTTGTCGACTACAAGTTATGTTGCTGCAGAGTGGACGGTCTTCGCTAGTATATCGGTAAGTACACGCGCCTGTCATTTCTTTATGGGCATTTGACCGCGCGAAAGCTGGGTTCGACTCCCAGGCGAAGAGTGAAAAGGTGATTCTTCATTCATTTTAGATTTTGTTGGGATATCTAATTCAGTTTAGTCAAAATTACTCATTGGTTCTCTGAAGAACTTTTTGGCTCTGCGAAGTTGTGTCTGGTCACTATTTCATACCATTAACCCCTCAAGGCGGCAAAGAATTTCGATGGACAACTCATCCGAGTCATGTCTTTGGTTATCAGCTTTTTTTTGCTCCTTCTCTGCTTCTAAAACCTCTTCAAACTTATCAATGATTGCATGGCTTGATATTAATCAAATTATCTATCGACTTGATTGTAAACTCATGCTGTGGTATGTAGAGAACGAATTCAATAAGAGAAGAGGTACCCGGAACTACTGACTACAGCGAGTGGCAACGTGAGGTAAGCACTAAGTACTGATTTCTTGCTTCTCTATCGTATACCCACGTAAGTAAGACAGCGGAAGAACCCGTCTGTTGTGGCATACTGGATCTGGAAAGAGTAGCGCTTTGGAGATATTCCAGGGTGTCCACTCCAGGTATCCTATATATATGGGAGAAGGTTGAGATAGAAGGGATTACACAACGAACGAGCGTCTTGGTGGAGTCGTGACGAGCGAGCACAAAGAAGGGAGAGGGAGTTAATCGAGTAACTAGCCCGTGTCAATAGATCTCCTAGCGAATATAATGTGAAAGATTAATAACTGAAAGGGTGGTATCACGAGGGGAATTATGTAGATGATCGGGATAATTTATGACAGCGAGTCATTGACAAAAGACGGTATCCACGGATGTATAGATGACAACGTGTCTCAGGCAAGACCAGAGAATGGTCGAGACATTTCTCATTTAATCCCGCAGCATGAGGGAGATCCTCATACTTAACAAAGCCTATGAGAGTCCATAAACCAAGACAGTGTAGCACACGAGTTGAACCATTGGACAGGCAGTTGCAGCTGTGAGTGAGCAAGAAGAAGGCGGCCATGGCTAAAGAGCCGTTAGACATCAGCAGATGTAGCAAGATCATCATTAATCAACAGACAAATAAAAGAGACGTAATGCCTGACATGAAGAGATAACCCAAATGCCATGCAAAAAAAAGGCCATAGGTAGGCCTCCAAATGTTCAAACCGCCAGCACAAATTCCAAAGATAATCTGTGAATGGAGCCTTTCTGATTCCGGATTTGGTATACCACCGCTCATGGTTACTGCCAACACTGTCGGAATTCTGACTATGCACCTAGATAACACGTCAGTATGTGTCCTCAGAGCGCGTCAATGGACTGTATTATATGTACCTAGATAACACGTAAGTATGTGTCTAGGTACTGCATCAGTATTTTAAGTATGTAGAGAATGTATAGTAAACGCACTCTCAGAGCATGTTAACGGACGGAGGTTACTCGTAGTAAGCTGTTCATGATATATGTCTTTAAACAATTCACGAGTGGCGGTCATTGTGACCATATCGGCCCTGGACGTCGCGTCGTGGTATCCCATCACACCAATCACATCCTCGAGGATCCAACAAACACGATGGTTGAAGTACCTTCATAGATCACCGCTCATGACGACTGCCAACGTAACAATTGGAACACCAGCACTGCCAGACGACTATGGGAATAGCAGTTATAGGAGAAAGAAATAAAAACACGGAGCTCAAGAGTTGCAGAAGGCCATACTTAATCTTGTCAAACCTAACCATAACGTCGACCAAGGCCAAATCTTGAACAGATCCGGAGGAAACTGACAGAGACCCCAGGTAACTCTAGATGCATAAATGGATTGGTGGGTCATGTTGAGAACACGTTTGGACGTTTGCTGTCAATGGTCGTGAGGCTCAAACGGCGCAGGGGTTCCAAACTGCAGAGCCTTCCAATATTTGCCTCTGTTAGCATAGTCTTCGCTAGTATATCGGTTAGTACACGCGCCTGTCATTGTGACTTGGTCGCGCGAAAGCTGGGTTCGACTCCCAGGCGAAGAGTACGATAGGTCTTCCAAGTTTTCAAAAGACCTTGCGCCAATTTTGAGTCTCGGTTACGCCCAACCTTAGCCTCCCTTACCTTACCGTGTTGATTTTCTTTCATTTGTTTGTATGATCATACTCGATTGATTTGCACTTGCCATTTTTTTATTTTCTTCCGTCATCCTCTGGAATTCCGGCGATTCGGACGCGGCCCTCGGTTCACTGGTTCTCGAAGAATTAAACGCAGGAGTACCCAAATACGCTGGCATCTTCTCCGTCGATGCTCAGTAGACAATTCAACCCGCCTTCGCCTCCCAACCCATGATGGAGGTCAAGTTCCTAACGTTGATTCTCATGCCTCCAGGTCGATATATTGTTTACGCTCGGAGTGCGAAGACCTCCTCTCCCCTTCTCGTTCAGGATATACAACTCGAACACTTATGAAGTCAATGCAGCGCGGGTGCTGGAGACTCGGAAATACGTGTCCTTGTACTTTTGCTGAATTAAACCACATGGTCATCGCATCAACATCCCCTCCCAACCTCAACCTTGGCAACCAATCCTGGATATGGAACCGGCCTATCGAACCACACCAAATCCGTCATTGATTGACTCAATCTATTCCCTGACAGAGGCGTACTTACATCTGAACGCTCCTTTGACAACTCGAAGTACCCTCGGTATATATGCATGTACAAGTGGCACACGACACGAACCCCGAACTGATTCGGCTAGATCAGATTAAATTCTCACCGCGGATAGCTCGAGGGGTTGAGCAACACTTCGACAAAGAAATCTAGCAAGTTTGTACCGGTTACATATTGTAAACCTGAGAATGCTGATGTATTGGCTTTTGAGGATCATTCTGCATGGCATGGTTCTAAACCCAACTTTGATCGACTCAATGTAAAGTTTCATGCTTCGGAGTTGTAAAGTAAGGATCCTAACCTTCGAAGCTAATGTTGTGGCGTCGCTTAAAAGTCCAAATCCAGATATCAACTCGTACGTATGTTGATATCGGGATATACATATTCATCAGTATGTTCTGAACATAATTGATATTTGTCACGTACCACCCACCGTGATACTCATCCTCATTGAGAACACCGGACGCAATGTTCTCTCAGAGGTACTAACGCCATGTTTTTCATCAAATTATTTCGGGACCCATCAGGGCAATGAACTACTGTAACCCCGAGACATCCCGAAATGTTAATGTCACTGATGTCATTGACTACTATGACTATATGTCGTTGCGCTGCGAGATTTCATTGAAACATTGACGGCATGCAATCATGATGGTGATGGACCTGCTCTTCCCTTTCCTTTCGCGGCATGCCTATAAACGAACGGATTATAGTAGAAACAAACATCCACGGATACCTTTTTCCCTAGACTCTCCCATATTCATTCCCACTCTCACTCCTGCCTCGGACGAGACTTCTCCCAGTGGTATACTGTACGTTGTGGTGCTAGAGTACCTCAGCTTCATAACGTCGTCACTGTCTGAGCTGTTAGCGAATGAAGACTCGGGGTTTGGGTCTATCAATATAGGCGCTTATGCCTTTCTTTTGATAATAGCACCGACCTTTTCTTGCGCGCTGCTGTGATTAGAAAAAACGTCTTCAATAGTTGCATCGTCTTGATCAGCAACATGTCTCCGATTGTCTCCGGATCCATCGAGCTTAGGGGGGCGAAAAATAATACTATGATCACGTGCACTGGGGCACTTCTCATCTAGTGGCAGGTATTCAACAGTCCCTTAATTGCTCCTTTCGACTCTCGGCCGAATATACCCAGACGCTATCACAGATAGAATACTGGTGTCCAGGCTCCCATTCCACTACCCGGAGCCTCCAACGGGATTGGGATCTGACAATAGTTGCCTGTCGCTTGTTCCGGCCGCTACGAGGACTGGACTTTTATCGCTGTCGACAGAGGCAATTTTTTCCACTGCTGTATCTATGTGGGGTTACGTATGCTAGCCACCAGATCATGACATTTCCTCAATGGTCATTCAATGATTACAATAGGATGACACGGTTTAGGGACCCTTCAGGAGTAAACATAGCCTTTCTTTCCCTTGAAACCGGAGATCGACCGCCTTTTTGTCCCTCCCATCCTTGTGTGTTAATATCTCGCAACTGAAACAAGGGATATGGCCCTGGAGCTTTGATGCTTTTTCGTATTGGCCGCCTCCCGTAACGCCTCATATGACGACTCACTACCTTTGAGTTCCTCACACCGTCACTCGCTCACATCCGAGCTCTAAACCCCGCCCAAATCCATATGATTATGTCATATGTATATAAAACGAGTCATATTTTTTCATGCATTCCTATACAAAGACCCTCTGGACTTTCTCCAAGAGCGCATAAAGGTATCCCAGAAGCGTACGTCTTGATGTGACTTCGGTGTATCGTACCATGGCCTCTTGAAATACTTTGTTAACTCTCTAGCCTACGTCAGCTGCAGCTGGGATCGCTTGACTTCGTGGCGCCCACAAATCTGCACGTGGGATACATGCATCGTATCCACTCGTAGTGAAAATATGCCATTTCTCTGGTGACAGCGCTTTCCTCTTGATTACCTCCACCATGAATCATCCTCAAAATCCGTTTGTGACTGACGACGACACCAGCGGCCTTGAACAGCGCCCAGCTGTCAAGTCGGCAAAGAGAAGGAAAAGACCCGCGCTACGTACAGTGAGTTTCCTCACCTGCAGTCAAGTACAGAATGAAACGAAGCTTCTCAACTCAGAAAGTGCCGCCGGCAACTCTTGATGAAGGCAATCATACAAACCGTATAGACGCTTTAACTTCTGTAAGTTAATCACTATCAGTTTTGTTTTGGTCTAATCTTATACCTCAATCTCCATTGCAGGATGTGACAAGAACTTCTGTAGCCGACATTGACAACAGATCAATCGTGAGTCGTCTCTAATGTCTACATTGACGAGGGTCATTTATCCGATACGTAAGGTATGCTTCAAAATTAAGTTCGAATTGACGATCGTATGTTCTTAACTCCTATGATCCGACTGATTTCCCTCGCCTCACATTCAGATCCAGCCTTCAGATATTACACACCATTTGAGTAGAAGAGAGACGCGAGAGTTCATTGAGTCCAATTTGACACAGAGCATTCTGTCCGGGTGGGAAACACAAATGGCGGAAGCGGCCTCAAGATTTACCAAGTCGAATGTGGAAATGACGTCAAATTCTAGATCGACTGGTACCAGTACTGACCCTTTTCCGCTGTCTGATCCAAAGGCCATACAAACGTCAAATAAGGCGACTGAGACTTCGAGTTTACCGTCCCAAAGAGACAAAGGCATTCTAGCTGTCGAAGATTCTGCTTCGCTGATCACTGACCATCGCGCTCGAGTCCATGTCCCCCAGCCCCAACAAATATTTGCTGATGTGACAGGTCAAAGACAATCATCAACTTTCGACCCATCATTTCCTTCACCCTCACCTTCATCCCTTTCCTCATTTGCGTCATCCTGCCCCTCCCTGCTTCAGCCGTATGTTCCTGGTGCTTCGTCCTCAACATCATCTTCAGGTATATATCGAGAGTCACGCTTGCTCTTCTCTCCCCCTTCTTTTGACCAACGGAAGGCAGTCACCCTAGTATTTCCATCATCTAAGACACCCTCCCATATGACTGAGCCCAATGTTTTGACTCTTCCACTGGCACACTGTGTATCTCCGAAGAAAAGACAGAGGCAAATGCAGAAAGAAGCCAGAAATTTACCTCCTTTATCATCTGCACAGCTGGTTGGCGATGATATGATGCAAGTTTTACCCTACTATATTATCAGCATGCTCTGACAGCTTCTGTTGCATAGAAACATAGTAGTTCAATCGTTCGACGACCCTGATTCATTCGCGAATAGTACGCTTATCTGGTATGTGAAGATTTTCCGCAGTGAAGGGTTCCAGGATCTCCCATGGTAGGACTCGATGTCTTCCTATGAATACCCAAGACCCACCCTCTTGCCACTGCA
>JAGGAV010000532.1:0-11099 GCA_017657295.1 Termitomyces sp. DKA64
GTTGAGCTTCACTAAGGGTCTCCAGGTCTTGAAGTTGTGTCAGTTAAGCCAGACAAGGATACTGGTAATCCAGTCAGAGATTGTTTTGCATTGAGTATCAGCATGCTTGGAGTAAGCTTGGTTGGTGGTGTCAATCTTGTCCTGGAGAAATTAGTGAAGGGACTGAAGGTCTTCAGCAACTTTGGGCAACATGTGAGGGGATGTTCTTGAGGGACAGGGTGAGCTGGGGGTTGTAGCCCTTGTTGGCATAAAATGGGGAGACTCCAGTGGTGGAGTGGGGGGTATTGTTGTAAATAAACTCAGCCAGGAGTAGTTCTGCATGCTAGTCATTCTATAAATAATTAACATAGAGGCAGAGATACTGTTCTAAGATCTAGTTTACTCATTCTGTTTGTCTGTTGATCTTTGAGTGATAGGCAGTCAATAAGTTAGTCTTGATTTTGAGTGCCTTGCATAGGAATTGCTAGAACCTAGAGACAAACAAGGGGCTGCAGTCAGAGACTATGTTGTCTGGGAGTCTATGCTTGAAGAAGACATATTCAAGGAACAGCTAGGCAAACTCCAGGGCATTGTCAGTGGTGCAGCAGGGGATGAACAAGGCTTGCTTAGTGAGTCAGCAAACCATGATAAGAATGGCATTGAAACCCTCAGATTCAGAGAGTTTGACAATGTAATCCATTGAAATTGAGGACTAGGGGCAGCAGCCAATGGGGAGGGGCTTCAGCAGACCATATGGGCAATATCAGGAGACTTTGGCTTGGAGACATGATTCACAGGCTTGTACATACCAGGTGATGTCTATCACAAACTGTCTCTAAACCCCCACTGAACTCCAGACCTTTCTCCAAACCACCTTAGCAGGCCCAGGACATATTCCTCCTCACCCCCAACATTCATAACATCTTCTTACCCCCTGATGCCTGCTCTAGCAACTCCCAAGGCTTTTCTGGAAAACCCCAATGCTTCTCTGGCAGTCCCTGAAATTTCCCCAAACTTCAGGTAAATCCACCCACCCTGGCACACATCACAGTTATATATCAATTCAAAACCACCACTGATTAGCCAGTCTCAGGACACCCTGAACAACTGCACCTGAGACCTGCCCATGCAACCCAACCTCAGACCTGCAATTCTGGAGGAGTTCCCCCTGCAGGTATTTAAGCCATGGTGTAGAAAGTAGCTAGGTAGTCTTGATATTACCTATGTTCTTGTGTTTGTTACATCTCTCATATTTCTGTCTCTCTATTCTATCTTATTTTATTAAATCTGATCTCTTTCTCAATTGCATCTGTTTCCATCTTATCAGTCTTGATCTTATCAGTTTAAGCCATGGTGTAGGAAGTAGCTAGGTAGTCTTGATATTACTTACATTCTTGTGTTTGTTATGTCTCTCATATTTCTGGTTTCTGTTCCATCTCATCTTATTGAATCCAATCTCTTTCTCAATTGCATCTGTTTCTGTCTTATCAGTCTTGATCTTATCAGTTTTCTTTTTTGTCTCTCATCTGTCTTTCAAAGTCTCATCTTGTCTCATTCTCATCTCTTGCCTTGTCTTGACTTCTGGGACCTCCTGTACTTGTAGCCCAGACTCACTGAGTTTGTTATTAATACTCTGGAGTTCCATATTGTGTATGCCTCCCACTTGCCCAATCACTCCACCCCCCTATAGACCCCCACAGGAACACCCTGGACCCCCCCAGACCTCCACTATCTCCTTTCCCTACCCTGTTTCACTCTTTTGGAGCTTACCAAAGTTAGGAATTATAGGTTTAGACATTGTGTCCACCTAGTAAGGGACTTGCCCAGTGTAGCTAAGCCCCCAGGTCAGTGGAACCTGACATAATATCAAGACTCTCCCCTTACCCCATTCCCAATGTCTAACTACAGTCCTGCATACCCACCTACCAATTACCTAACCAACTATTATGGTAGGCCAGTCCCCAACCCCTATTATTTCCCATTGTATCCAATGCCTGACCACTATGTTACAGCCACTCTGTGGTACTGGGCCCTGGAACTAAACCACACTCTCTATGGCTCATTCATTAGTCAGGGCCCACCTCTGAACTGGTGCCACCCCTCACTGTACCTCATCAAAAGGACCTACTCCCAGCTACAGCCTGGAATCTTGCTGGCTCCTTGGGCACCTATAGCCCCAGCCCCCTCAGCCTTCCTCCCTAGAGCCTACTATGCCTATTCCACTCCCACTGTAGCCCTGGTCCCCCTGGAATAGCTCAACAGATATTTTCTCTCACAGCTTCAACCCTCTGCTGCCCCTCCCACTCAAGCTCCACCCTCCCCTAGGCAGAAAAGAATTAAAGCCTACATCCAACAACATGATAAAGTCCTCTGCTCACTTTGCTTAGCTTCCACAGAATTTGCCAAGAGGGTAAGGGCCCTCCTTATCAGTCTGGGACACCAAAATATCATGGAAACATTGGAGACCTGGGCAGATTGCCTCCTGGACTTCTACAAGTGCTACCAACAAGGCACCTTTCCCAAAAACATTCAAAGCACCCTCAAAATTAACATCAGCCTCCAGGAAGAACTCCACACACTGGTTGATGAAATCCACACCAGTCCAAACCTCTGTCACTTTGAAAACCCCCTGAATCCTGCCTGCTCCTTTCATATGCAATGAAAGAAACCTGCCAGGGCCCCAGCCAAGGCCCCAACCCTCATTGCTCAACAACAAGAAGAACTCAATGCCATGTCCAACATTCTGAGGTTCCTCAATCCTGCTGGAGAATTATTTGACCAGCCTGCTGCTCACACTCTGGTCCTCTCTGCTTGCTTCCAGGCCAACTTCATCCCCAGTGCCTTCTGCACCTAGGACCAGCCCACCAAACCTGAGTGCCCCATTCAGAAACCTCCCTACCTCCCACCTCTCAATAATAACCTTGCTTCCACCCACATCCTCTCCTACATCAATGAACTGAAGAACCCTGGCAGAGAACTTGCCTCTCAAGAAGGAGTTCCCAAGCTCCCCAAGGACCAACCCCCTCATGTTGACCTCTGTCCCTCCCAGGGATACACTCTGCCCCCCATAACAACCCCCTGCCTCTTCTCTAGCAGCCTTTCAGCCCTGGAGCCCCCAGGGCAGTCCCTCCCCCTGTGCCACCCTGACCCCCACCTATTTCCTTGCCTAACTGCCATGCCAACACCAACAATCTCAGCCTGCCAACCCCTGGAGGACCCCCTCCCCCTCATTGGGCCCTGGGACTCCTCCTGGGCAACATTGGCCTGAACCCCAGTGGTGGACCTTCCAACAGCAGACCTCCCAATGACAGACTCCTTGGTGGATGAGGCCCAGCCATGGATAACTTTCTCCCTCAGTGCAGAGGTGGGAACAACTACTACTACTATTACAATGCTGGACTCCTGCCTCAAACCCAAAAGACCCAAGACAACACATGCAATGCACTGGCCTAGGAAGGGAAGCTCAATATCCAGAAACTGGAACCCTTCAACAGCCAAGACCCCTGGAAATGGCAGACATTCCTGATACAATGTCTTATAATGTTCCAAGCTAAGCCCATCACTTTTTAGCTTAAAAGCTCATGAGTAGCCTTTGCCACCTCCTACTTACAGGGCATTGCCTTCAACCACTACATGGCATTGCTCTGGTTTGATCCCAACAGCCTGGTACTCTCAAATTGGCCCACCTTCACACAGGAATTCTCCAGTAAGTTCAGAGTATTTGACACTGTAGCAAAGGCAGAAGAAAACCTCTACAACCTTTGGATGTGCAACAATAAATGATTCATGACCTTTATCATCCAGTTTGAACAGGAGGCCTATGAGACCAGCTAAAACTACAACACTCTCTAATTTGCTCTTTGCTATGCCCTTCCACAATGGATTAAGAATGTCCTCCACCTTGCACCTAAACAACCCATGTACAACAGATATAAGGTGCTCATCACCCAGATTGATCAGTGCTATTGGGAAGACTGGAGCAAGAACCAAGGCCCATGGAACAACTGGAACCTGTCTGGCAACCTGAGTTGACAATCTGGAGCAACCAACAACCCCTAAACCATCGCTTCCACAATGCCCATTAATCCTATACCCCAGTTTTCCCCTGAATAAGATCTAGTTAACACTCCTTGGAATTCTGGACCCCAACCCCCCACCTAACTTAATGCTGCCAATCTCTGCAATGCTCCAGGCCCTCTGAACCCCAAATCTGATATTTTCCTGGACTTAGATGACTCTCCAGACTCCATGAACAATCAGGAGGCCCTGTGCATCAATCAGATCAAGGACTGGCTCTAGATTGACATTCCAGCAGAGACTCAGGCACATTGATAAAAGGAAGGAGCATGTATTCTATATAGTGAGCAGGGTCATTTCATCAATGATTGGCCTAAATGCCAGGTGATGAGATGCGCTATCTGGACCATTGATGGAGAGGACTGTGACTATCAGTTCACAGAAAACAACCCAGCAGTTTGAGTCCCAAAGACACTAAATCATGGATCAGACTCTGACATCTTCTCCACTCCAGCTACTCTCCTCCATGCAATGGTAATTGCCTCAGACACCCTCCTAACTCACCTCCCCTTGCATTCTGCCCACAACCTCCTTCTCCATACCACCCTCCCCTTCACCTCTAACTCCATGCCTATCCTGATTGACAATGGTACAACAGACAACTTCATTGACAAATCCCTGGTGGCCCTTGCTCCACAACCTCTCCAATGCCTCACCCTCCTGATCCCCTTAAAGCTCTTTGACAGCAATTCAACCTCTGTAGGCAATATCACTCACTGTGTGGAAACAAGGATCACTTTCACTAATGAGCAACAGCAGGACCTCTGGCTACTAGTCACAAAGTTGCATGCCTCCACCCCCCTTATCCTTGAGTTTTTCTGGCTCCAAGCAACCAACCATCATATCAACTGGCCAAGCCTCACTCTCCACCTCAATTGGGACAACTTGCCCAACCTGGGGCCTGTCCCCTTCAACATCCCTCCCACTCACAATGTCTCAGGAGTCACCCCTGATGTTCCTCAAATCCCCCTGCAGCTCCACTCCTAATCTGCATGATTATTTGTCATTAACATCCACCTTAGTGACTCCCCCATTGTCCTCTGTGCCCTTGTCAACAGTGAAGCCCCCAGAATCTTCATCAGCAATCAGCTTGATCTCCTCCAGAAATCCTTCAACATGCCTTTGGAGTTACAGCTGTTCAACAGAAAATCTGCCATGGCCGGGATCACCAAGTTCCATTCTGGTTCCCTCATGCTTGACAATGGCCTGCAATTCTTGACCTGCCTCCTCATCACTCAACTCCCAGAGGTGACCCCAATCATGCTTAGACTCCCTTGGCTGTGCAACATCAATCCTGATATCAACTGGCAAGACCTCATCATGCAGTTCTCCAGCCCCAAAGCTTGCTTAGCAGCTGCTATCACCCTCTATCCCTACTTCCCCCACAACCCCAGTGACCCTGACTAGGCCTTCAGCAATACTGGAGCCACCAGAACCCCCATGTTGCCTAAGGATGACTCCAAAGAGGAGGAAGAGATGCCCCCACCCTGAATTCCTGCAGGTATGCTCCAACAGCTTTCCCCCAACATTCCCCACAACCAATACAGGGGCCCAAATTACCTCACCTGGACTCTGACAACCCTGGCTCCCACCACTGCACCCCTGATGCTAGATACCATCAACCCAGAAACCCTCAATATTAAATTCATTAGCACAGTCTCCTTTATACAGATCCTGCAGGATAGTATCCCTGCCTTCCAACTTCAGGTCACCCCAACACTCCTGGGAGAATACCTCCACACCAGCACCACATCACCTAAGACTCTGAAGATAGAGGAATAGATATTATGTAAAGTAGTTCTTCCAGAGTACTATAAATTTACTAACATGTTCTCCAAAGGAAGCATGAAGGAACTTCCTCTGCATCAATCTTATGATTACACAATCAATCTTGAAGGTGCCTCCCCTCCTTTTGGCAAGATCTATAACATGTCAGAGGTTGAACTTCAGGCTCTCAAGGACTACCTCAATGATATGCTTAGAAAGGGTTTCATCTAACTCTTGATCTCTACTGCCAGAGCTCCTGTCCTTTTTACCAAGAAGAAGGATGATTCCCTCCATCTTTGTGTGAATTACCAGGGACTTAATAAAGTTACCAAAAAGAACTGGTACCCTCTTTCCCTAATTGGAGACCTTGCTGACTGCCTCTGTAGTGCCAAGGTTTACACCAAGATAGACCTCCAGTCTGGCTACAACAACATCCAGATTGCTCCAGGACATGAATGGAAGACTGCCTTCTGCACCTGCTATAGCCTCTTTGAGTACTTAGTAATGCCCTTCAGAATGATTAACTCCTCCACCACATTCCAGTATTTCATAAACAACATCTTTTACAACATAAACAATATCTTCATTCTTGTATATCTGGACAACATCTTGATCTACTCAAACTCACTGGAGAAGCACCCAGAGCATGTCTGCCACATCTTAGAATGACTCCAGGAGTACCACCTCCATGCTAAACCCAAAAAATGCTCCTTCCATATGAGGAAGGTCAAATACCTTGGAGTCATTGTCACTCCTGACAGCATACATATGGACCCTGCTAAGGTTGAAGCCATACTCAACTGGCTCCCACTGCAGAATGTCAAGGAGGTACACACTCCTTGGGAATTGGACAGCAAGTGCCAAAGTGTGTTCTTCCTCCTCAAGAAGGCCTTCACCTTCACTCCAGTTCTCCACCACTTTGACCCCTCCCTACTAATCATACTTGAATGTGACACCTCCAATTATGCTATCACTGAAATACTCTCCCAGTCTGACTTTGGAGAAAGGGACCTCCACTCTGTTGCCTTTTACACCTGTTTGATGATCCCTGTGGAGCTCAACTACAACATCTATGACAAGGAACTTCTTGCAATTGTTAAAGCCTTCCACCAATGGCAGGCCTACCTCAAGGGATCCCCACACTGAATCCAAGTCTACTCCAACCACAACAATTTATAATACTTCACAACCACCAAACAGCTCAGCCATTGTTAAGCTTGATGGTCCAAAACCCTCTCAGAATATAATTTTACCATCCACTATTGCCCTGGATGACTTGGTGTGAAACTCAACACGCTCACCCAGAGGTCCAACATGTATCTAAAAAAGTCCTTTGAAGCTGAACAAAACACATTTAACCATTGAGTGGTAATTCCCCCTGAGCATCTACATGCCGTACTGATTTAAAACAAAGAAGGAATCCTCCACCAAATCAGAAACTCCCCCCCAGACTCCTTCTTTGCCCAGCATAACCCCTGCAACAACCCTGCCAACAAGTCAAACACCAAAAATCCCTTCACACTGTTTCCAGACCACTGCCTTCTGCTCCAGAATGAATGAATCTATGCTCCAGACCATAAATTTGTTTGCCTTGACATACTTTAGCAACACCATGACTATAAGCTCTAGGGACACCCAGAAATTTGTAAGATTCTTCAGCTCATTTCTTGCACTTACTTTTGGCCAGGAATGAAGAAGGATGTCACACACTATATAAGGGCCTGAAAACCTTGTCTCTGGGCCAAGGTACTCCACCATTGTTCTCACAGACTATTGAAACCCCTCCCTGTCAGCCAGTACCCCTGGTCCTCAATTTCAATGGATCACATTGTCAAACTTCCTGACTTCAAAGGTTTCGATGCAATCCTCATTGTTGTCTGCTGCCTTACTAAGCAGGCCCTCTTCATCTCCTACCACACTACCAACAATGTTTCAGAATTTGCCAAACTATTTCTTGAACATGTATTCTCCAAGCATGGACTCCCAAATGACATCATCTCTAACCATGGACCTCTGTTCATATTCCATTTCTGGCAATTCTTATGCAAGGTGCTCAAAATCAAAACCAACCTATTGACTGCATACTACCCAGAGACTGACAGGCAAACTGAACAAGTAAACCAGACCCTGAAACAGTACCTCTGCTTCTATGTCAACTACTTACAGAATGACTGGCATGCAGAATTATCCCTGGCCAAGTTTACCTACAACAATACTTCCCACTTTGCTACTGGGGTCTTCCTGTTTTTTGCCAACAAGGGCTACAACTCCTGGCTCTTTCTGTTCCTTAAGGACATCCCCTTGCATGTTGCCCACAAAGTCACCAAGGACCTCTAGGCCCTTCACCAGTTCCTTTGGGAGGAAATTAACACCACCAATCAGACATACTCCAAGCATGCCAACACTTGATGTAAAACAACCCCTGACTGAACTCCTGGCACCCTTGTCTAGCTCAACCAGCACAACCTCAAGACCCAGAGGCCCTCAGTAAAGCTCAATCATAAGTGACTTGGCTCCTTCAAGATCCTCCAGAAGGTCTCAACTCACACCTATAAGCTTGACTTGCCCCTGGGACTGAAGGGCCTCCACTCTGTCTTCCATGTGCAACTCCTTAGGAAGTATGACCCCAACCCCTTCTCTAGCCAGTGCCCAGGCTGACCCCCACCTGTCAAGGTCAAGAACAAGTACCACTACAAGGTCAACATTGTCCTTGACTCCCACCTTGTCCATGGTCAGCTTCGGTATCTGGTCTATTAGAAAGACTACGAGCTCAAGGACAACATCTGGGAACTCCAGAGGAACCTTTTCAGAGCCTCCACCAAACTTTGGGACTTTTACAGACAACATCCCACCAAGCCCTGGAACCCCTGGGATTAGCAGGAACAGATGGCCTCAGTGGGCATAACCTCCACCTCTGGATTCAGCTGGGATTTAACTCCTGCCTGCATCAATGGCTAGGAATTGTTATTTAAGGTGCCACAGAAATGACACATCATTACAAAAACCACCAAGAAGGTTGTAATTACATAACTACAAGTACAGGGATGGACAATCAAAATAATAACAAAGTATAAAACAGCAAGAAGCTCAAAGAATCTACCCTAGAGTGCCCCTCTTTATCACTGCTATTGCCAAGTCCATCTCCACTTGTGCCACCACAGTTCCCAAAAGCTCCTTGTGCTATGGCAAGGGCTCCTGCATACTCTCCTGGATCTAGACAAATGCTGTGGAGGCTCTGTCCAGGAGGATTCAGTGTTCACATACCCAATCTAGAATGGGAACTTGAAGATTAGTAGAAAGTGGCTAGGATATTTGAAGAATACTTATGAAGGACTCCTCTCTGCCCTGTGGCTGCTTTGTTGGCCAGCCACCCTTCATGCCACCTTCCCTCTTCCTCTAGACCCCCTTGACACTCTGCTGGTGCTGCCTCCTCCAGCCAAGCCACCCCCTGCTCCAAACATCCCTGGAGTCTCTGAACCTCAATGCTCCTCTTCTCTACTACCTGCAGGGCAGACTCATGACCCCACCTTGCCATGTGCTAATCCTGCTATGCTGCTGCCAACTCCTCTCTCAATCCCTGGAGCTCCTCTCCTTGCACCACCAGGTACCTCCTGAGCTCCAATATCCTCTAGTGCAGGGTAGGATCCCTGAATAACCCCACTATAACCCTTATCCCTGGGGAGTATATGTGTGATCCAGGGGGACCAGCCATTGTCACCTTGCCTTGAGGCCTCTTACTTGGCCCTGCCTCTAGTAGAGGGGATGCCCTATGCTTCTCCTTATCCTTGGAAGACAGAACTCCCTCTCTGCACCCACCCTATGGTGGCCCCACCTTCCCTTGGAGTCACTCCTGCTCTTCCCCACCCTCTCCTGTTGAGTGCCCTGGCTGTGATGTGCCACCTGACACCCAGCCCCTCTGCCCCTCCTCCAAGTGCTCTGAAACCAATCTTGCTTCCAACCCTGCTCCATAGCAATACTGACCACCTGCCACTCCCAGGAAATAGAACACTTTTTGTGCCTTGCACAACATGGCAAGCACACAGAGGAGTCCCAACAGAATCCCACTGCTAGCTCCTCAAATTTGCATATCTCCCCACAGCAGGCACAGGTAATGCACTGGGTTACAAATCAGTCAAGAACATGAGGTACAATATGGGACCCAACTTACCAGAGCCTCCACCTGACACCACACTAGGATGGGGAGCCCCCAGATCTGCCCCACTGGCTCTATGTAGCTCTCCATCAAAATCTCCTCTTGCTGAATGTACTGGGCCTCCAGAATGACTTGCACCTCCCCTGGCTCCAACATTAACCTAAGGAGATGACTTGAAGGCTTGAAGGCTGACCAAGCAAACTGCTCTGGGACCCTGGAGAGGGAAGGACCCCTAGATGGCCCAGCCACTATGAAAGATAGCTCTAGGAAGAAGGTCAGAGGACCTCATCTCTAAGAATGAAACATTTATAATGGCAGTACATGACATCCACCTGACACCAATCTTGCCACTGGTCATACTTGGTGTGGTGCTCCTCGTACTCTGCCCATACACCAATGGTGTTCTTATTAGAGGGAGGAGGGGTCAGGGAGGATGAGAACAAGCTGGGCATGAAGGGCAAAGTCATGAAGGGCAATAATGGTAGGCTGGACATGTTTTGGCTCCCTTTTATTTTTCCTCTAGGGAGCTTCTAGTTGAAGAAGATACTGCACTTTGACTTCGATTCCCACACCACCACAGAACATTGAAAGTGCCCCTGCACCTTGAAGGGTCTTAATGCTGAAGGGGAGGTGATGTCACAAACTATCTCTGAACCCCTGCCAGACCCTGGGCCTTCCTCCAAACCACCCCAGCAGGCCTGGGACATACTCCCCCTTGCCCCCAACATCCACAACATCTTCCCACCCCCCAGTGCCTGCTCTGGCAACTCCCAAGGCTTCTCCAGAAAACTCCAATGCTTTTTTGGCAGTCCCTGAGATCCTCCCAGACTCCAGGTAAGTCCACCCACCCCAGCATGCATCATGGTTACATATCAATCTAAAACTGCCACTAACTAGCCAGTTTCAGGATGCCCCAAACAACTGCACCCAAGACTTGCCCACATAATCTAACCTCAGACCCACAATCTCAGAGGAGTTCCCCCTGCAGGTATTTAAGCCATGGTGTAGGAAGTAGCTAGGTAGTCTTGATATTACCTACATTCTTGTGTTTGTTATGTTTCTCATATTTCTGTCTCTCTGTTCTGTCTTGTCTCATTGAATCTGATCTCTTTTTCAATTGCAT
>JAGGAV010000533.1:0-11091 GCA_017657295.1 Termitomyces sp. DKA64
TGCTAATGCCAACAACTTTGGGCTGCCAACCCCCAGCGGACCCCCTCCCCCTTGCTGGGCCCTGGAACCTCCCCCAGGCAATGCTTGCCTAAACCCTGGTGGTGGGCCTCCCAATGGCAGACCTGGTGGATGGGGCCTGGTGATGGACAACTTCCCCCCTCAGTGCAAAGGTAGGAATAACTACTACTATTACTACAATGCTGGACTCCTGCCCTGAACCCAAAATGCCCAGGATGACATATGCAATGCACTGGCCCAGGAAGGGAAGCTTGACATTCAGAAACCAGAACCCTTCCATGGCCAGGACTCTTGGAAATGGTGGACCTTCTTAACACAGTGTCTTATGATGTTCCAAGCTAAGCCCATCAATTTCCAGCTTGAGGGCTCATGAGTGGCCTTTGCTGCCTCCTACTTGCAGGGCATTGCCTTCAATCATCACATGGAACTGCTCCAGACCCCAACAACCTGGTACTCTCCAATTGGTCTGCCTTTACACAGGAATTCTCCAGTAAGTTCAGAGTATTTGACACTGTAGCAGAGGTGGAAGAAAAGCTTTATAACTTTCAGATGCATGACAGCAAATGCTTCACAACCTTCATCATCCAATTTGAATGGGAGGCCTAAAAACCTGGTTGGAACTACAATGCTCTCTGATTTGCCCTTTGTTGTGCCCTCCCACAACAGATTAAGGATGTCCTCCACCTTGCCCCCAAGCAGCCCATGTACAATGGGTACAAGGCTCTCATCACCCAGATTGACCAGTGCCATTGAGAAGATCAGAGCAAAAATCAAGGCCCATGGAACAACTGGAACCCCTCCAGTAACCCTGGCTGGCAACCCAGAGCAGCTAACAACAATTGAGTTCTGCTCCCATGATGGCTGCTAATCCTGTGCCCCACTTCTCCCCCAGACAAGGCCTGGCTAACACCACTTGACCCCCCAGACCTTGACCCCTCACTCAGCTTAACACCACTGATCTCTGCAATGCCCTGGACCCTCCATACCCTGGACCTGATGACTCCCCAGACCCAGATGATTCCCTAGACTCCACAGATAATCAAGAGGCCCTGTGCACCAACTGGATCAAGGATTGGCCCTGGATCAATGTCCCAGCAGAGACCCAGGCATGATGACAGAAGCAAGGGGCATGCATTCTGTGTGGTGAGCAGGGCCATTTCATCAATGATTGCCCTAAATGCCAGGTTATGGGGTGTGCCATCTGGACCATCAATGGGGAAGACTGTGACTATCAGTTTACAGAAAATGACCCAGCAGTTTAGGTTCCAAAGATGCACTAAATCATGGATCAGACTCTGATGTCTTCTCTGCCCTGGCTACTTTCCTCTGTGCAATGGTAATTGCTCTGGACACCCTCCTGGCACACCTCCCCTCACACTCCACCCACAACCTCCTCCTCCACACCACCCTCCCCTTCTCCCCCAACTCCATACCCACCCTGGTCAACAGCAGTGCAACAGACAACTTCATTGATGAATCCCTAGTGACACTTGCTCCACAACCTCCCCAGTGACTCCCCCTCCTGATCCCCCTAAAACTCTTCAACAGCAATCTGACCTCTGCCAACAACATCACTCACTATGTAGAAACAAGAATCACTTTTGCCAACAGGCAACAGCAAGACCTCTGGCTATTGATTATGAAGTTGCACACCTCTGCCTCCCTCATCCTTTGGTTTTCCTGGCTCCAAGAGACTAACCCTCACATCAACTGGCCAAGTCTCACCCTCTGCCTCAACTGGGATAACTTGCCCAACCTGGGACCTGTCCTCTTCAACATTCCCCCCACCACAATGTCTTGGAAGTCACCCCTAATGTTCCCCAAACCCCTCTGCAACTCCATTCATGATCTGCATGATCATTCATCATCAACACCCACCTTGGTGACTCCCCTGCCATCCTCCATGCCCTCATCAACAGTGGAGCCTCAGGAAGCTTCATCAGCAACCAACTCAACCTCCCCCACAAACCCCTTGACATGCCACTGGAGCTACAGCTATTTGACAGAAGCTCTGCCACCTCTGGGATCACCAAATTCCACCCTGGCTCCCTCATCCTTGACAACAGCCTGCAGTTTCCAACCCACCTCCTTGTTACCCAACTTCCAGAGGCAACCCTGATTGTGCTCAGACTACCCTAGCTACATGACATCAACCCTGACATCAACTGGAAGGACCTCACCATGCAGTTCCCCAGCCCCAAAGCCTGGCCAGCAGCTGCCATCACTCTCTGCTCTTACTCCCCCCATGACCCTAACAACTCCAATTTGGCCCCCAGCAGCACCAGAACCACCAGAACCCCAACCCTGCCTAAGGATGACCCAGGAGAGGAGGAAGAAGTGTCCCTGCCCCAAACTCCTGCAGACACACCCTGATGGTGTCCCCCCAACATTCCCCACAACCAGTACAAGGGCCCAGACTACCCCACTCAACCCCCAACAACCCCAGACCCCACCACTGAACCCCCAATGCCTGACACCATCAATCCAGAAGCCCTTGACATCAAAATCATTGGCACTGTTCCTTTTGCATGTATCTTGCAGGATGGTATCCCTGCCTTCTAACTCCAGGTCACCCCAACACTTCTGGAAGAGCATATCTGTGCTGGCACCACCTCACCTGAAACTCCAAAGACAGAGGAACAAGTAGTGATCTCTGCTGCCAGAGCCCCTATCCCTTTTGCCAAAAAGAAGGATGGCTCCCTCCATCTTTGTGTGGATCACTGGGGACTTAACAAAGTCACCAAAAAGACCCAGTATCTCCTTCCTCTGATCAGTGACCTTGTTGACTGCCTCTGCAGTGCCAAGGTCTACACCAAGATAGACCTCTGATCTGGCCACAACAATGTCCAGATCTGTAAGGGGATGGTTCTCTTAGGACTGTTCAACTCTATTCCAGGCTTAGTCCAAGGATGATCCACCATTCTAGCTCATCTAACATACCACCTGTCATGTTCTACACCCTTCTGTCCCCATTAGATGCCTTCCATGAATCACATGCTTGGACCTTACTCAGTATAGATTAATTCTTAGCCCAGCTTCCATACATACTGCTAACAGATGAAGTAGTTATATTAGTCATCATTTCTAGTGATGTAGTATCTAAGACAGTCTGCAGAATAGAATATCCTCAGACCAAACAATAGCAGTGTTTCCCAGGTCCATCCACCAAACTGACTGTAAGCTTCCTTGGTGATGTCCAACTCCCTTTGGCCTCTGCCTTGACCCTTGCTTGCCTCTAGCCTGTGTAAGCACACACTAGACTCTTGCTTGTCTCTCAACACTTGGCCTTGTGGGATACTCCTATTGCTGAGCATTCCCTTACAGGATTGCTCTGGGACATGAATGGAAGACTGCCTTCCACACCTGCTATGGCCTCTTCAAGTATTTGGTGGTGCCCTTTAGTATGATGAACTCCCCCACTACTTTCCAGTACTTCATGAACTGAATGACATCTTCATTATTGTGTATCTGGATGACATCCTCATCTACTTGGACTCCCTGGAAGAACACCAGGGTCATGTCCAATGCATCTTGGAATGACTCCAGGAGTACCACCTCCATGCCAAACCTGAGAAGTGTTCCTTCCACACCACCAAGGTCAAGTATTTGGGAGTTATCATCACTCCAGACAGCATACAATGGACCTGGCAAATATTGAGGCCATCCTCAATTGGCCCCCACCCCAGAATGTAAAGGAGGTATAGTCCTTCCT
Organism: Termitomyces sp. DKA64; assembly: GCA_017657295.1. Taxonomy (NCBI): domain Eukaryota; kingdom Fungi; phylum Basidiomycota; class Agaricomycetes; order Agaricales; family Lyophyllaceae; genus Termitomyces; species Termitomyces sp. DKA64. The sequence continues at coordinate 3,731 of JAGGAV010000533.1, forward strand.
GGGTTTTGCTAATTTCTAATGCCAGTTCATTGACAACTACTCTGGCATTATAAAACCCCTCAACCAACTCACTTGGAAGGACATTCCTTGAGACTGGGACAGCAAGGGCCAAAGCATGTTTGCTCTCCTAAAGAAGGTGTTCACCTCCACCCAGATCCTCTGCCACTTTGATCCTGCCCTCCCCATCATACTCAAATGCAACACCTCTGACTATGCCATCACTGGGATACTTTTGTAGATGGGTTTCAATAGCAAGGACCTCTGCCCTGTTGTCTTCTACACCTGCTCAATGATCCCCACAGAGCTCAATTATGACATCTACAACAAGGAGCTCCTCATGATCATCAAAGCCTTCCAGCAGTGGAGGGCCTACTTCGAAGGGATCCCACATCATATACAAGTCTACTCAGACCACAACAACCTACAGTACTTCATGACCACCAAGCAACTCAGTTGACAACAAGCCTGCTAGTCTGAAATCCTGTCCAAGTACAACTTCACCATCCATTATTACCTGGGACAACTTGGAGCAAAACCCAATGCCCTCACTTGGAGGCCAGATGTCTAACCAAAGAAGTCATTTGAGGCTGGATGGAATGCTTTCAACCACCATGTAGTAATCCTCCCTGAAAATCTTCATGCTGTACTAATCATGAATAAAGAAGGGATTCTCCACCAAATCTGAAGTGCCCCCCTGGATGCCTACTTCACCCAGCATGACCCTTGGAATAGCTCCACCAACACCCAACACCCTGACCCTGCCTTTACACTGTCTCCAGACCTCCAACTTCTGCTCTGGGATGGCCAAATATATGCTCTGGACCACAAGTCCATCTGCCTTGACATTCTCTGGCAGCACCACAACCACAAGCTCTGGGGACACCTGGGAATATATAAGACTCTCCAACTTGTCTCCCAGACTTACCTTTGGCCAGAGATGAAGAGGGACATCACCCATTACATATGAGCCTGTGAACCCTGTCTCCAAGCCAAGGTCCCTTGACATTGCCCATATGGTGTGCTGAAGCCCCTCCCCATCAGCTGCTGTCCCTGGTCCTTGATCTTGATGGACCACATCATTGAACTCCCCAAATCCAAAGGTTTTGATGCCATCCTTGTTGTGGTTTGCTGACTCACCAAGCAAGCCTTGTTCATCCCCTGCCACACCACTGACAATGCCCCAGAGTTTGCCAAGTTATTCCTCAAACATGTTTTCTCCAAGCACAGACTTCCAGACAACATAGTCTCCAATTGCAGCCCCTTATTTGTTTCCAAGTTCTGGCAATCCCTATGCAAGGCACTTGAGATTCAGACCAACCTATCAACTGCCTACCACCTGGAGACCAATGGACAAATGGAACAAGTAAAACAGACCTTAGAGCAGTATCTCTGCCTCTACATTAATTATTTACAGAAAAATTGGCATGCAGAACTGCCCCTTGCTGAGTTTACTTACAATAACACCCCCCACTCTGCCACCAGAGTCTCTCCATTTTATGCCAACAAGGGTTACAGCCCCCAACTCACCCTGTCCCTCAAAGATATTCCCTTGCATATTGCCCACAAAGTCACTGAAGACCTCCAGTCCCTTCACCAATTCTTCTGAGATGAGATCAATACTGCCAACTGAGCCTATTCCAAACACTCCAACACCCAACACAAGATGACCCCCAACTGGGCCCCCAGCACCCTCATCTGGCTTGACTGGTGCAACCTCAAGACTCAGAGACCCTCAGTGAAGCTCAACCATAAACAACTTGGCCCCTTCAAGATCCTCCAGAAGTCTTGACTCATGCCTATAAGGTCATCTTATCCCCAGGGCTGAAAGGCCTCCACCCCATCTTCCATGTCCATCTCCTTGAGAAGCATAACCTGGACCCCTTCCCCAGCCAACACCCAAAGCAGCCCCCATCTGTTGAAGTCAAGGACAAGTACTGCTATGAGGTTGACAACATCCTCGACTCCTGCCTCATCTGCAGTCAGCTCTGGTACCTAGTCCATTGCAAAGGCTACAGACCCAAGGATGACACTTGGGAACTCTGAAAGAATCTCTCTGGGGCCCCTGCCAAGCTTTGGGACTTCCACCAGTGACACCCCACAAAGCCCCAGGACCCCCAGAACTAGCATGTACAGATGGCATCAGTGGGTGTAAACCCTGCCTCTGGATTCAGCAGGGATTCAACTCCCACCAGTATCAATTATGTCTCCCTTTCTCACTTCTTTTCCTTACCAAGCTGAAAATTACAAGAAGTTATTATTTACAGTGTTACAGATACAATATATGACAATACAATACAGCAAGACAAGAGTCCAAGAAGACTGCCCCAGCACTAGAATTACTGTCCTCTCACCCATCCTCCAGAGTCCTTCCCTCCATCACTGCCACCACCAGATCCATCTCCATCTGTGCTGCCATGGCTGCCAGAAGCTCCTTATGCCATGGCAAAGGCTATCCAACATCCACTGTCACCTCCCACCACAACCCCAGGTCCACCAAATTCCTCCACTGGTGGCCCACCAGTAGCTGCCCCATCTGTCCCATACCCTGATCAAGCTCTGGGAGAAGGTTCCCAGCCATCCATCACATACCATCCTAAATTGAGGCAAACACAGTGGAAACCCTATCTAGGAGGATCTGGTGCTCACAAACCCAATCTGAGAAGGAAAGCCACACAGTCAGTATAAAAGAGTGACCATGATGTTGGGAGGACACTTACAAAGGACTCCCCCATGCTCTGCAGCTGCCTTGTTTGCCAGCCACCCCTCATGTCACCTCCCTGCTTCCTCCTCTGCCCAGGCCATCTCAAGCCCCCACCTTCCTTGTCATCACACTGCCATGCTCCCCTCTGGCCAAGCTCTAACTGTTCTAAACACTCCCCCTGGACCTCCACACTCCTGTCCCCCACCTCCCACAGTGCCAACTTGTGATCCCACTGAGCTGCATCCCAGTCCCACCTTGTCATCTCCAACTCTTCCTGCAATGCCCAAAGTTCATCTCCCTACCCCACCAGGTACCCCTCAAGTTCTGATACTCTCTGGCATAAGGTTGGGTCCCCAGACTGCCCCACTAGCACCCCTGACTCCAGGGAATACACAAGTGAACTGGGGGGACCCAACATTGTTGCCTCCCCCTGGGGCCTTTCACTAGGTCCTGCCTTGGGAGGAGGGGACACTCAACACTTGCCTTTGTCTTGTGTGCTCAGGGCCACCTCCCTACACCTGCCCTGGGGAAGCCTGATCTGCTCCAGGGGGCAACCTCCATCCCCCTCCCCCTCTACTCTGGGAACCCTGAGCTTGGGCACCCCTTCCCCATGGCCCAAGACCAAACCCTGCCACCCCTTGTCCAGTTGCTCCACTACCCACTCTGGCTCCCATCCTTGCTCTACAGCAATATATGCCACACACCAGTCCTGCAACACTAAACACTTCTCATGCCATGCATGGCATGGAAGGCACACAGACAAATCCTGCCAGGCCAGCTTCTCAGACTTGCAGACCTCCCCCCAATGAGTGCAGGTTATGCACTAAGCAACAAGTCAGCAGGGACATGACACAGGAATTACCCTGCAACTCACTGGGGCTTCTGCCCTACACCACTCCAAAGTGGGGGGCCCCCAGACCCACCCCACCACCTCTGCAAACTGCTCCACAGTCACCTCCAACTGGGGCACCTGCTGCATCTGCAGAACCACCTGTGCTATCCTGGGGCCTAAAGTCAACTGTCTGTAATGAGCCAGAGAGATCAAAGAAGTTTGGGCAGGCAACTAAAAAATGCCAGTTGGGTGAGGACCTGAAGAGGGGCCCACCACTGCAAGGGACAACTCTAAGGAGAAGGTTAGTGAGATTCTTCTCTGGATCAGGACACTTACAATGGCAATACATGGTGTCCACTCACCACCAATCCTGCTGCCAGTCATACTCCATCCAATGCTCCTTGTACATCACCCAAATGTCAATGGCATTTTCATCAGATGGGGGAGGGGTCAGAGATGATGGTGAGGGAGACAAAGTTGTAGGGGGGGACATGGGAAAGTAACTGTAGTGCAATGGGACATGTCCTGATCCCTTTTATTTCTTCCTGAAGAGGCTTCTAGGTCAGAAGTCATCACACTTCAACTTCAATTCCCACACCACTGCCAGCTGCCAGAGATCTCCTTGCACCTCAAAGGGGTCTTGATGCTGAACAGTCATGACCCAGCCTGCACCTCTGCCCCACCCCAGGACTTCACCTGAACTGGTACTGCAAGTCCCAGAGCACACTCCTCTTCTCCTCTAAGCTCCACAACCCTTCCCTACCCTTAGCACCTGCTCTGGCAAAACCTGACACTTCTCCAGAGATCCCCTAATGCTTCTCTGGCATACCCCATGATCCCCCTGATCCTCCCTTAGTACTCCAAACCCCTCCACCATCTGGCATGCATTGTGGTTGCACATCAACACACTCCCAACACCCAGCCAGCCTGTCTCAGGATGCCCTGAAAAATCATACCCAAGACCCACTCTGTGCAGTCTGGCCTTAGACCTGCAGTCCCAGACAAGCTCCCTTGTAGGTATTTAAACCATAGATTAGGACTAGTAATGGTAGTCTTGATATCACCTACATTCTTGTGTTGTCTACATCTCTTGTGTTCCATCTCATTGTCCCATATCATCTTGTCCTCAATCTTATCATTTCCCAGTCTCATCTGTCTCAATCTTATCAGTCTCAATCTTATCAATTTCCATTCTTGTCTCCATCTCTCATCTATTTTTTAAGTATTGTCTTGTCTTATTTCCCTCAGTTTCTTGCCTTGTCTTGACTCCCCTGATTAACTCCACCTTTATTTTCATTCCCTGTCAAAGTCTATCCCACTCTGGAACTGTTAAAACCCCTCTGTACTCCTGACTTGGACCTGCCTAAGCTAACCCCTAGCTCTTGTTATTTAACTCTGGAGCTCCATATTGCACTTGTCCCCTACTTGCCTGTCACTCCCACTCCTCCATACAGCCTACTGGAGTATCCTGAACTTCCCAGACTACTGCCACCACCTTTGCCTACTCCATTTCATTCTTTTGGAGCTCACTGGAGACTGAGATTGTGAGTATAGATGTTGTGTCCACAAATAAGAGTCAAGTAAGCAGGCAGATGACAGCCAGGCAACAGGCAACAGAGCAAGCCAGAGGCAAGCATTGCTGGTACCAGAAGCTGTTTTCATGGGATAATTGTGTCATACCACTTCTTTGTCCACTTTTTGTCTTTCATTGCCTCAATCCTTGGGTCTTCCATTGCATCATGAGCTGGCTCTTTCAGCTTACCTGCCACACCAGTTGTGCCCTCCCAGGCTGCAACCACTGGAGAAGCAATAGAATTAGACTCTCATGAAGGAGCTTCCATACCCACTATGGTCAGCTCAAAGGCAACTGAATCCATTGCCCCTGGCCCTTTGGCTGTAGCTATAGCAACCAACATTACTATCATGGCCACATCTAAAGCTAGCTCTAGTGGCTCTACTGGGATGACCAATGTTGTCTCTGAGCACTGGGTTGACATAGTGAGTAGTGAAGAAGCTCTATCTTTGCAGATGGATGAACAGGTGGACTAAACTGCTATATGTAGTTCAATGCAGATCATGAACAACAGGCATGCTGAGAGCCCAATTAATCTTACTGGTGCATTGTTGGGCAGGCATGCCCAAGTCCACTTTGCCCAGTATCATTTTTGTAAGACTATATTGTTCTACCACATATCCTCCATGTAGGAGACCTGGTAGGGTCTCTGGTATTGTTACATGGGTGGGATGCCATATCCCACCCCTTTTTCTTGACTATCTTTTCATTACATGCAACTATAGATAGTTGCAAAGTGGAGTATGTAACAGACCACCATGACATTTTCTTTAATTGATTACACTATAATTACTTACTTGGCAGCATCACATGACACTGCTCATATACTGTACTTACTAGTATTATGTAAGGCAGCACCTTACTTTTACACCTGTAGACAGAATCAATAACTGGTTCTAACTTATAGGTTCTGATCTGTAAGCTGTGCAAATTATAATGGAAACATTACCCTAGGATCACTCCTAATTATAGCAGTACAGGCAGACATGCCCTGGGACAATGCCACTTGGCTGTAAACCCCCTGCCCCCCCTCTTGCTGGCCCTCCCCAAGAACCCTGAGTATATAACCACATCTACACCATAGTCAGTATCTAGACTTGATATTGTGAGAGTGATCTCTAGAGGCTGTAGCTCAGTCACACAGCTGGCAGAGGGAAATCCAAAGTACAGCTACTCATCTGGCAAATGTGAGGCTGACTTCCGGAGGCTGTGGCTGAGTCACAGAACTGGCAGAGGGAGATCCAAAGTATATTCAGAGTCTATCAGAAGCTCTTGAGGTCTAGCTACTCACCTGGCAGAGGGAGATCCAAAGAAAACAATCTAAGGATTCCAAATGCCAGTTTTTGGAAAATCTACTCTACAGTTTCTAGGAAAGATACTCAATGACAAGTAAGTCCAGAGTCCAATCCAAAAACAGAAATTCATGGTAATTGGTCTCAATCTCATGAATTGTGACTACTCCAATTAGATAGCCCTGGATCACAAGTATCTGTCCCCAAAGATGGGAGGATGGGGATGTGAAATAAGCTTGCAAACAGAGAAACAAGAATGCAGGTCTAGTTCTGGGCAATCCCCTGACATCACCCCCCTCTCCCCCCTTAGCATGTGGCACCTTGATGCACTGGGTAGAAAAAGTCATGAATGGCTCAGTCAGCTGCTGATACAGGGTAGATGCCTTGAACTGCCTTTGGTACATTGGGGTGCCTGTAATCAAAGTCCTGAATTAGGCCTGCTGCATGTATGTTGGCCTGTGTTTCCAAGAGATTTCTTCAATGCCATATCCCTTCCATTTTACCTTGAGCTTGTAACTTCTCTTGAAACACCCAACTATCCCAAATCTCCTCCACATCATATTCCTCATATTCAACCAGAATTTGTGATGACAGTGCCTTTGGACAATGCCCAGGGATTGGGGTCTTCTGGAGCAGGAAATAGCTTGACCACATTCATGACTGGGTGCAGTTGACATCAGCCTGCAAGGAGCTTTAGGTGGTATGCTAATGGCCCTACCTTCTGTTCCACCACAAAGGGCCCCAGGTGATGATGCAACAGCTTTTGTGAGGGCCTTGTTCTTTTTATGTCCAAGCTATCCAGGGTGGGGCATAACAAATGCATGTGTCATACATTGTAGCAGAGGTTGATTTGTGTTGTAACATGTGACACCTGTGGCAGCCGCTGCAGCATAGCAGATCCTCACAATGTTGCATCAAATATGGAGCCATGGAACAATTACATTGTGTCATTACAGATGTTCC
>JAGGAV010000534.1:0-11074 GCA_017657295.1 Termitomyces sp. DKA64
ACTATATAGGTTATAGCACAGCATTAATGCACACATATGCTCAATATTAATGCTGGAACTATTTGCTGCATGCAATAACCCTAACCCTCTTATCACCTCCAACATGTCAGGTGCTGTTTTCATTTCAACTCTCGCAGAAGAGTTTATGTGAAAGATGAGCGCCTGAAAAGTCACCAAGCTGAGTTGCTTGAACCATTTAGCCAATCGTGGCTTTTATGGTTCTTTGATCTGTCATTTTGCATGGACTTTCTTTCCCGTCCTTTTTCCTTGGTCAGCGTGTGCATTCTGTCTCATGGACATAGTCACGGCATGATACTCTGACCAACCAGCCAGAGTTGACGAACCAGACACATATGTAGAGCGCGGAGGACATGATATCGTGATCAACCGTGATAATGCCATGGAGCGTGGAGAGCTTGATGCTGACAAGGCGGGGGAATTCATTGTCTGGACTGACAGGCTTGGACTCGAGGACGCCTAGCATGACTGTGGTGGATGTAGGTGGAGACGGGTGCAGTACATATTCTGACAAGCAAAAGTCACCGACTGGGGGCCAGCTTGGTGCAGAATCGTTTGAAGGCGTAATAGAGACAGAGTGGCTGGAACCCCACAGAAGGGTGATTGAGCATCAGCCGAGCCGTGGAGAAGATGTGAGTTCTCTTTAGGTCGATCGTACTCATCTTACTGAACTCCTGCGGCATAGGCTGAAGTTGAAGTTATCGACAATGATCGATGGAGCACACAAGGGCTGACTACTCAGATTCAGCAATCACTCGGCCCTCATCACGAAGCAAAGCAGATAGCAGGTGAACTAGAGGATCGGGCAGGTGCAGTGGCAAAGGAGAAAGTAGATGAAATTGAACTCAAGGTAAAAGCCGCACTGAATACACGAGCTCGTCATGATTATAACACAGCTGGACTGTTGGATGTACGCAGTGACGATGAGGATGAGGCATGTGCAACAGCATTGGAAGGTATCGAAAGTGAGAAAGATCTGCAGGCGGATCCTGGTCCTTCTCAACAGAGGGTGAATACATACCCAATACGACAACAGCACTCTAGTTCCAGCCGTCGCAGCGGACGTTGGCAGACATCTATCCGAAAACCCAAGTCTCTCCCCATGATAGAATCTCACTCACAGTTTCCTTCACCAGACCCACTACTATCAGCGTTGCCAACTCCGCTCGAGGAAGGAGTGTCCTGGGGACGATCTTACCCCAGCCGTACCCATTTTGCTTTTGAGCCTCGTCCACAAAGTGCCATTGGAATGAACAGTCGACCTCTTGCAGCAGGTAGTATGCGGACTTTGTCTGGTCAACATCAACATTGGCATCCTAGGACGGTGGACAGCTCTATTGTGCATCCTGGGGCTGGCGATACCTCGCTTCGCAATACACGTGTATCGCATATCAGGATGCTCCATTCTTCCCCTCCTACGAGTGACGTGTCGCCATTGCGTTCTGTACGATTCCTGGATGAACAGGCAAATGGCCCTGAGTTTAGGAATAAGGTACCATTTGACAGTGGTTCAGCAGGATTGAGAAGGACGTGTACCTGCCCTTGCATTGGAAACTCTTGACTGTTTGACTGCTCGTTTGCGATGATGTCCTTAGATGCATTTCTTCTCAAGTTCCTTTGCCTGCCTATTCCTCCCTCGAATAGAGTTGTTCCAATTGTTTTTGTAGTTGTCGACATGATCTTTGTCATTCAGGTCATCATCGTTGACATTATTGTCTAGATCCGAGTCTTCAGCGTCACCATTCATATCATTGTTAACGTGGGTTGTGAAATAATGCCGGGTAGAATCTTCAGCGACTGAAAGAAAAGCAGGCTGTCTCCATGCTTTGAGAGAAGCTGCAGCATACGTAATACAAAACATTTCAGATGGTGGCCAGTCTTCATGGTTGCGTATTCGAGCGTCGCAGTTGTGATGGACAATATTCCCCAAGGTTTCCATGACATCCAAAAAAGAAAAACGTTGGAAAATGAGGTGATTAGTGGGCGATTGTGGAAAGCCATGGGGAAGACACGCAACAGTATCCCCATTGGTCCTGGGTCACAGTCAAAATCAGACATCTTCATGGCCCAATTCGGCAACTATAGACTAATGGTGAATCATGTAGATGAAAGAGTGAGAGCTCTGACTGGCAAAAAGGCTGTGATGGACTGTCTACATACTACATGAAGCATATTGTTCAACAAGAGTCCATTACAAGGGTCATTGATGCTCGTCAAATGCTTTTCGAATGTTTTTACAGTTAGTTGTCACTGAGAAAATGGAAATACTTGAGTGAAAATGAGAACTCAGAACAGCGAAGCAAAGATTTTCAAACACACAAATGTCTCGCTTCGTGTGGGGTACTATGTGACAGGCCTGTGAAAATAGCTCGTTAGGCCCCCGTTACAATACAGGACCTGTCATGAGCGATGAGTTCCTTCCTAAAGCCTCCTCTACCCGGTGTATCATGTGTAGAGTATGACTGTCGATCATCCATGATTTCAGGATCTAATAGGCCGTTTCTAAAATAGAAGATGAATCAATAGGGTCACTAATAAATGCAAGAAAATGGCATGCCTGCAGATGTGAAATAGTAGTCTCTGTCGTGTAACATGAATTGATCATAGTCAGATGTGAGGCCGTTAGGCGAGGCTGAAAGATCACTCTTGCGGCCATACATTGCACCTGCAACGTAGTGTAGCCATGCGGGCGGGCGATGTGAAATACGCTGGAACTCAGCTGCTGGGATAGACAATGCAAGGAGAGGTTTCTCTTTTTCATCTTTTTCAATGATCCAGAGCTTAATATTACTATCAGTACTACTTGGCTGCGGGGGTACTGGTGACATCATTGATCCATGAGGACGATATTCTCTTCCGAGCTTGACAAGCTGAGAGATGGGCAGAAGACACTCGTTCTGGAATCAATTACATAATAATGTGTCCAGAAGGGCCCTCACTAATGCTCTGTATTCACCGCGAAAGATCCCTCCACATTTGTTGAAATCTTGGTTTCTATTGCCAACACATATGGGCGGAGTCGCTGTCTCTTTCTCAAACTTACAAGGCTTGTAATAGGGTAACGTGTAATGTCCTACGAGGACATGGGCGCTGTGATAATGTCTCATCAATTTTTGTGATGATGACCTGCATCATAACTATGCACGAAAGAGAGTCCGAAATGCCTTGGCCATAGATTATGTAGATGCCATTTGTGCGCATCGGCTTAATACATAATATGGTGCCAATAGAGGAGATTGACAGAGCGTTCAATTGAGTGATTGATCAGGGCCGGGTATGCTTTTCTGGGATGTTTAACCTAGTGGCCTCTCTTTCCCCCAGTTACAGAAAACCTCCACACACTGCTGATGGCAGCTCAGTCGTGTCCCCTCCACATCAAGTATCTCATCGCCTTAGGTCACTGTCCCCAGCATCTGTCCGGACGAGGTTACATTTTTTGCAAACTCAGAAAAATAATGTCTTTGCCGCTTCTGAGGCCATGCTTCGTCATGACCAAAATGGTCGCATATCCTTCTACGGTCTTGGCAATCAAGTCAATCTTGATCGATTGATCTCTGAAGATACTGGCATGAGTGTGAATACTGCGGGCGAAGACGAGATTACTTCGACAACCATGGCTAATGTCGAGGACATGATTGAAGGTTATGAATGGGCGAGCGATGACGTTAAGAGATCCTTGTGGCCAGTAAGAACACGAGAAGATGCGCACTTGGTCACGGCATGAGCGGTATTGAACACGCTGAACACGTTCACATTGTAGACCTTGTTGAAGCCATCATGCGTCAGTTCAAAAGGAGGCTTAGGAACAGAGACGCTGGCATTCTATCATGATATGGGATCAGGTTTCATTAGGAAGACATTGAGAATGAGAGAAACCACAATAAGTCCAGTAATCGGTCCCATCTTGTGGCACTGGCGACCCGTGCCGGACTGAGGATAATGCGAGGGGTAACACCGTATATTGACGGCGTCATCGCAGGCACAGAGTCGATCGTTGTTGTCGTCAGAACAGCGGCCAAAATTGATGGTACAGTATCACTCGCACCTGGATTCTTTTCCTTGTCGATCATGTCGGGACGAGGAGGCTGTGGGACCTGCGCATCAACCTCCAATGTATCCGGCTGGGTTTCAAGATACTCCAACCTCTCCGTTTGTAAAATCCTATCATGTTCGTCCTCAATCCCTCGCTCTCTCTCCTTGCCCGCACTCGCACTCGCACCTTTCCCGGCTTCGACCAGTAATATCTTCCCCTTGTCATGGATCCCCTCGATCTCCTCTTCTCACCACTACGTCATTTTTGCCCCCACCCCATTTCTTCATGAACCGCCTGAGATAGTCTTCTAGCTGATTCCAATCGTAAACCTGCGGCGAAGGAGGAGGCGGAGGAAGAGAAGCCCGTGTATCTTCTTTCTCAGCCTCCGCACCATTCAACCTGACTCTTTTCTCAGGCGGCACCGACACCTTCTCATCCCCCACTTGCGCACCAAGGGCAAAAGGTATTTTCAGCACCTGGATCTGCCAAGGAACTTTTTTACCGCTGGGAGAAGCTTGTGTATCCTCCTTGTCAACCTCCGCACCCTCCAGCTGGGCTCTTTTCGCAGGCGACTTTGTTCTTTGGACGAGAGAAATCTTTAGTAGTTGAGGAATTTTCTAGTTACAGGTTCGCGAAAACTTGCAGATTTGTGGAAGGATGGTGAAAAACGTCAGCGGAAAATCTTGATATCAGATTAGATTTACTCTGCCACGTCGCCAATTTGGTGGACGCCAAGACAATTGTTTGCCCACGACAACTAGAGCAGAACGCACTCGAGCCCTCCTTTTCTTTCCTTTTTTTATTACTATGGACGACTTTCGATTAGAAATCATCGATTACTAAAATGACTCGCGCAACGCGTGTGGGTGCAGTCGCTGCTGTATTGACTACTCTATACCTCCTGGCTTTCTTCCAAATCATCACCGCGTCTTTGGCAAGGTGAATGCTCGACACAGATATAGGTTGATAGGTGGATCATGGTACGTTTCCCAGGCTCACTGTTAGCGTCTCATCAACTTTGTATAATTTAAGTTTAGGTTTCAAACATTTTTTATCTGGCTCGTATCCTATAAGATCATCATGATAACAGTAGCGTGGCTATCAAGTCTCCTGTCTGTTTGTACAATTCGACTTCAGGTTTCAAACATTCTATATATGTCTCGACTCTTACAGGATCATCAGCATATCAGTTCTTCTAGTTGATGGAACCGGGCTGTGTAAATCTACTCGGCGAAGCCACATTCGTAGATCTTCCTCATACCCCATATTTCTGTTCATATATTGCATGCATTTCCACAGATGGACCCCTCAACACCGCTTGTCTGTAACGATCTCCAGAGAGAACATTGTGTTAATTTTACACAAAGATCACTATATCAGGTTGTATTCCCAGCGCTGACATATATCTTGTTTTCGTCATGTTACTTTGCTATACGAGATCTGTCTAACCACAGGAATTTGCTCACCCACGTCACGTCGCTATGGTAGAGCCCTACAATTTCCCAGGAGGGTTTTACCATGGTCCTTATCCACTAAGATATCACCGACTAACCTGTCGTAGTGACCATTAACATACGGACGACAAATTCGGGGTGGGGCTGCATGCTGAGGACCCGTCAGAGCCTTCTCGCGAATGTACTGGTCCATCTCCACCTTGGCCATGGTAAGTTGCTCTTGTCTACCATTCGACTCTCAATAACCCGTGTCTAGATTGGCGCCGCCCCCCACGCCCCATTCCAACCCCTGACTGTGCAATGTACATCCAGATCATCACGTAGTTCCTCGATACTCCTGCCTCAGAGGCTCCCTTCAGCGTCCATCGCATGGCGTTGACCGGAAAAGAGCTCGGTAAAGACGTTGGCCAGTGGTTTGGGCCTAGTACCACTGCAGGCGCCATCAAGTCAGTTCTCTTCCCCTTTCCCCCTCCCCTCTGACTGTATTTCCCAAGGACACTTGTAAACGCATTCCCGGACGCAGGACTCGGCGTCGTCGTCGCAACCGGCAGTGTAACCTTCCAGAGCGAGGTATTCAGTGCTCCCCATACCAATTCTGCCACCAGTGCCAGCGTGAGGAGGCACCAAAAGGGTTTGACAGAGGCTGCTTGGGGCGATTGGCCTGCGTTGCTCCTCATTGGCGTTAGACTTGGGCTAGACGGTGTTAACCCCATTTATTACGAGACTATCGAGGTGTGTGTGCTTGTACTGACAGCTATGTTTTATTTATTCCGTGTAGATATTATATACCTTCACCCAGTCTGTGGGCATTGCACGCGGACGACCGAGCTCATCATACTACTTTGTCGGCTCCCAGGCCGACAACTTGTTTTACCTCGACCCGCACCATGCCCGTCCTGCCGTTCCCCTGCACCCCGCTCCACAGGCAATGCCAGAGGAGTCGGACGCGGGCAGCATGTACGCTAGCCACAAGCGGACTGCTGCGACTAACTCTCTGCACACGGGATCGTCATACCATTCTCCACTGTCACCTTCGCCGCTCCAGCAAGAGTTCTCTAGCACGGGTCTCGCAGCCTTGATCAGACAACCACGCCTGCACACGCAGCTGAACACGACCCACCACTCGAATGCCATGCCGCGGTTCCGCTCTGCGACGTCAGTGCGAGTCCGCCTGCACCCTCTGAACCCCTGCACAAATACGATTTGCACATGACCGCAGGCGGGGAGGCCCTTAATCTTGTACAGGAACATTATGTGGCTGCATATTCCCTGGCAGAACTCAAGACGTACCATTGCGAGCGCATCAGGAAGATGCCCCTCAGCGGGCTCGATCCGAGCATGTTGATTGGGTTTGTGTGTCGGGATGAGGGCGACTGCGAGGTTTTCAGGAGACATGTGGGTGAGGTGAGTGGTCGTTATTTTTCTGTGGCGTTGGTGTTGACAATGGGTGTAGCTTCCCAAGGCGGTCTTTTCGGTACAGGAGGAGCTGCCGTTGTGGCCGTCGGATGTGGACAATAATATGGGCCTCGAGTCGTTCTCTGAGAATGGATTCGGATGATTTGATGTCGGATGAGGAGGCGAGGGACGAGTACTACGAGTATTTTGATACGCGCTCGACCCCGGCGGCATCAAGCACGAGTGCTAGTGGACATGATGGGCGAGGCACGAGCGAGGAGGTGAATACGGAGGAGGATCCCGTGGACCAGATCACTCCTCTTCCGAATTTGAGGTTTACGATTGTACCGCTGCGAATGCAGGACGATGACGACGACGATGACGGTGAGGAAATCGAGTGGGAGATGTTCAACCATGACAAGGACAAGGACGAGGACGACGGAGACGATATTGAGGCCGACTGGGTTGATCCATCTGTACCTACGCCTCCCGCACGCGCGTCTCCTGCTGCTTCCACGACTAATCCCACCGCGGTCTGCCCGGCGCCGCCTGCTGTCGTTGTGCATGCCTCTTCCAGTGTGAATCTACCAAAGACAGGCAGGAAGGGGCAGAAGGAGGTGCCAGTTCTCGTGCCGCTCGTCAAAGTCCCTGTGTCACATCGGAGTTCTACTAGTCACCAGGGCAAGCAGCAACAAGCGCAGCAGGAGCATTACCCGTTCCCTGTGACGGACGAGGTGTCGCCGCCACAGCCTGGTGGGCATCGGGCGTGGCATGTATCGAATTTGAATTCAAGAAGGGGAGGGAAGAGGATGCATATGGCTCGTATGAGGGATGGAGGGATGACACAGAGTGGGCATGTCAAGGGTATCCTGAAGATATTCGTTCAACTTGATCTCTGATCTTGAACTAGTCATTGTGCCGCACAACTCTGGACTCTTGAACACCGTCACCGACATCCTCCACCTTAACTGCTTCAAGCTCCGCAGATACCGCGGTAACTTTGAAACCTTCGTTGCCCAAGGCTGACATCATCGACAGGTGCAAGGTTGGCTTCCAGTACCCTACCCAAGAAGGCGAGTCGACAGATCAGCGAGGAGGAAGTGCAGAAGATGAAGCATGGTTCGATCGTTGTTGTCGAAGGTCAGAAGAGGATTATTGAGGAGATTGTTGCCCGTAAGAAGTTCAAGCAGTCGTACAAGTATGAGGTCTTGTTCAAGGCCCTCTCGTCATCCGAGAACCCCCGTGATGAGCCCATCAACCGCGGTTTCGAGAAGGTTCGTGTTTCATTGATGGTCGTTGGATCTTTTGTTGTTGATAAACTATGTTTACAAAAAGTCCCCGAGGTTGACACTTGCGAGGCTCAGTGTCTTGGTCTCCTCCGTCCCCTTGTTCATTTCGAGATCAAGAGGCACTTCGCTGACTTTGGTCTTGAGCCCGATTCATCTCCCGCAACCCTGCGTGGTCTCCTCGGGTGGTCAGAAGGTCGAGATCGTCCTTTGTGCTACCACATGGCATCGTCCTCACGTCATCTGCTTGATGAGCCCTCCCCTATGCCCGCTCACGATGTGGGGAGGGTTATTTGCTTACCATGTCGTCACGCTGAGCCTGTCAACATCGATTCCATGGGCTCAGCGCCGTCATTTGCCCTGCCGAGGTAGGTATGTAGAGCTTATCATCCCGACGCATCACTCACTACATCCCACAGCTTTCGGCCAATAATCCTTCGATCGCTGCATGTGTCCCTGGCTTGCCACACTATGTCCTCATGCCTACAAAGTTCAAGCTCGTGAGCTTTGCGTTTCTACGCCAAAAATATACATTACACGGTATGTATGTCATAAAAACAATCTGATAAATATACTGATCTCTTCTGAACAGCTTCAACATACCCGGGGCATCAGGTCCACTTCTCAAGGAATTTTTCCCCAGGCCTCGAAGACGTCGCCACGCCCACATGACCTCTACGCCCCTGCGCCCGCGATTGCACTCGACACCCTCTACCACTCCGCCAGCCGCTTTGGGCCTATGATCTCAACATTCGTGGGCTCGGCGTTGCCTCATCACACTCTCACGGTAGGCAGGATTTGTCTACCATGTCGAATCTTTATTGATAATCATGTCACAACCCCCCCTTCAGGTTGCTGAATCCTTTTCAACCACTACGTAACGTGTTCATGCCCTCAACTTCGATTTTGCGGCCTAGTTGGAGGGTGTCAGGTGTGTTTAGGGGCGCCGGGAGGCCCGTGTGAGGAGAGTACCCAGTGTCGTATGTCGGCTGGCTTATATTCCTGGATTTCTACTAATCTTTTACAATGTTTCTTTTCCTTCATCGTCGCCCCCTCCATACCTCTTTCTACCCCCCACAATGACCTTGACGGCTGAGGGAGCCTCCATTTCTGTCTTCCCTCGCCGCCGCAGTCACCTTGACGCCTTCACCACATCACACACAGGCGTCGGAGGGTCTATAGGAGGGTCTCGGATGCATCGAGGGGTGCCGGGAGGCCCGAGTTTGCGGGGCACCTGTGTCATATGTCTTTCACTCATCCATATATTGAATTGTACTAACCTTTTCATCACTTTGGCAGCCGTCGACGCCATGCTGCCTTCTCCACAACTTCAAGGATTTTGTCTCCCCCTTTTTGATCCACGTAGACTGCTCCGAGCTTACCACACCCTGCCTCGCTATCCTCTTATACCCTCCCCTCTATCATTCAACGATTCTGTTGTCTAACGATGTGGGGAGGGCCTTTTTCAACAAGATTTTGATTTTTCAAGTCCCTCGACAAGTTCTTTATTTTTCAATTCCCGAGGTATGTGGACTGTAGCTACTGCTTCTATCACTGCTAATAACATTCGACAGCCTTTCTATTGTCTTCTCTCGCCGTCGCTCACCTCCCATGCCCTTATCACGCCCTTACAATGCTATGCACAGGCGCCGGCGGGACTTTAGGACGGGTTTGGGTCAGTCAAGGGGCGCCTGGAGGCCCAAATTAGCAGGTACCCGCATCGTATGTCATCTGGCATATATTTATCGAATCATACTAACCTTTTTCACACTGTTTCGCCAGCCGTCGACGCCATGGGGCGGCCTCCGCAACTTCATCACCCCCTACTTGACTGCCCCACGGCCCCGCGCGCCATTCCATCGTCACCACACACCCTCCCCTCTATTGTTCAACGATTCTGTCGTCTAACAATGTGGGGAGGGTTATTTGGTCAAGACTTCGGCGCCTATCTTAGGTCAGTATCTTTTTTTTCGATGCTCCAGAGGTACGTCAACTGTATATATTTTGTCTACTTATCACTTATCATATCCAATAGTATTTCGTTGTCTTTGTTCACTCCCGTTCACCTCCCACGCCATCAAGACTCAACACGCAGGTGGCGGAGGCATTTTTCAAGGGTTCCGGGCATGTCGAGGGGCGCCAGGAGCCCCGAGTCCAGGGTACCCGTGTCGTGCGTCACCCAGCTTCTATTCCTCGACTTCTTACTGATCTTTTCACAGGTTTCGACCTTCGCTGACACTATCACAACCCCTCCACGACGCAAACACAACTTCGATGTTCTTTTCACTGCTGCACGCCCTCGCAACTCCTCTCGCTGCCACCTGGGGCGTGTCCCTCGTCCGCGCTCTCGTCTGCCACGACTCTGGTCGTCCCCGCGTCGACTGTCACATCGTCCTCGACGAGCACCGTGCTTCCCATCCAGTCTCTGCTGCCCGCCTCTCCTTCCCCTTCGAGCCAACACTCCAACAAAGGGTTCGTTCTCTTCCTTCTCCTTGCTCGCACACTCATCCCCTCCAGATTCCTTCAAAACACCGCTGCCGTCGCTGGCACATTCAACGCCGTCGGCATCGTCGTTCTCGTGCTCTTCGTCTTTCTCCTTACCATCCTCATCCGGCGCAGGCGCCAGGCCAAATTCAACAGGGAGCTTGACGAGGCCACCGCAGAGGCCGCCAACACATCCACGCCCGCGTTCCTCGACGACGATGTGTACGAGCGAAGCAGCGCCGGTGCCGGCGGTGGTGCAGCAGGTGCCGTCTTCAGCAACGTGAGCAGCCACGGGACGTATGCCCAGCCCCCGATGTCCACCGAGACGTATGGCATGCGCGACATTGGGGGTGGTGTAGTCCATTATGGCGGTGCCGCCGCCGGCCCCTACGACTATGATCCGT
>JAGGAV010000535.1:0-11068 GCA_017657295.1 Termitomyces sp. DKA64
CAGTATGGGCAAGGGAAATGGATGCTGGACAAGTATATTGACTCCTTCTGGGCACTAGTCAAGCAAGCAGCCTACCCTGACAGTTCCTCACATTCTGGGATGGCTTGCACTCTGCACTACTGGAATGCATCAACAACTTTGCTGAGGGC
This sequence comes from Termitomyces sp. DKA64, assembly GCA_017657295.1. Taxonomy (NCBI): domain Eukaryota; kingdom Fungi; phylum Basidiomycota; class Agaricomycetes; order Agaricales; family Lyophyllaceae; genus Termitomyces; species Termitomyces sp. DKA64. Next base: position 150 of record JAGGAV010000535.1, read on the forward strand.
TGCCTGGACAATGAGCAGATTGCCTCCTGGTATAAGGTGGCCCAGGACCAGTGGCAGCTTATAGAGATTTATCAGGAGCTACATCATGTGCACCTGACTCACTGCCTTGCCCCTGTCTCCACTCTCCAGTTCTCCATCCCTACTCTCCTGGCACCTGCCTCTGCTGGTATGTTACCTCTCTATGGTGGAGCAGGAGGAGCTCCTCCTGCAGCTGTTGGCTATGAAAGATGCTGCTGGAGATCCCTCACTGGACAAGCCAGCACCTGAGTTGGCCCCAGAGGAGAGTGGCACTTGCACCTTCCTCCCAGGTCTGGAGGAGGATTTTTAGTCAAGCAGTGGATGAGATGTATGCCTCCATTGCCAAGTACTAACTGGTTTGCTTGTCTGTTGATAGAAAATGAAATTGCTTCCCTTGATATTGAAGACCCTAAGACAAAAGAACCCCAGTACTCCCCTCCAGATGAACAAATACCAACCCTGGACTCCAAGCCAGCTCTTCAACACCTGTCAGGCCCCATCCATGCTGCCCTGCCTGGGAGTGCCAATTGCCCCAGCAGTACATGGTAGCCACAAACCCCTTGGTGAACTCCTTGCACCTCAATATGGAGATTGAGACCACAGACACCCAGCAGGCCCATGGGGGTCACTGCCCTCCTGGATAGTGGTGCCATGTGGTTGTTCCTGGACTCAAAGTTTGTCAAGCACCACCACCTGACCATGCAGCCACTGTCCCAGCCTATTCCAGTGTTCAATATTGATGGAATGCCCAATGAGGCTGGGGCTATTAACTCTGTGGTTGATCTTGTCCTCCACTACTGGAACCATGTGGAGTGGGCTGTTTTCACTGTTGCCAGTTTAGGCAAGCAGGACATGATCCTTGGGTTCACCTGGCTTTGAGAGCATAGCCCCAAAGTAGATTGGGCCCAAGGTGAGGTGATCATGAGCCAATGCCCCAGGAGGTGCACCACCTGCACCACTGAGGCCAAGAAACAGTACTGGGCTGAGGTTCAAGAGTGCATGGCCATTTGGGCTTGCCATGTGGGTCATCTTCCCTTTGCAGATCTAGATCTTCTAGACCCCCTGCCCTTGGCATTCCCCCATAGAGGGGCCCTCTATGAGAACAACCAGAGTGGTGGCAGGGCCCTGGAGGAGAATCTGTCAGGGGAATTTTGCAACTTGTGCAACCCAGAGTCCCCATACAAAGCAGTAGAGATTGAAGATTGGATATATGCCACCACCCTACACCCCCTGCCCTCTATTGCAGATTTTCAGGCCAGCCAGGCCACCTCTCAGCAGCTTGCCCAGGCATTTGCAGCTAACTCTGCACCCAGGAGCTCCAGGGCATTGTACCTCCATATCTCCATGCATTTGAGGATGTGTTCTCCAAGGCCTCTTTCAACTTGCTTCTGGAGTGCAAGCAGTGGGACCATGCCATTGAATTAATGCTGGACTCTAAGCCCACAAGCTGTAAGGTCTACCCACTGGCACTGAAGGAGCAAGATGAACTTGATGCCTTCCTACAGGAGAATCTAGCCTCCAGTCACATTCACCCCTCCAAATCCCTGATGGCTTCTCCAGTCTTCTTCATCAAGAAGAAGGATGGCTCCCTCTGACTGGTCCAGAATTACTGGGTGCTTGACACCATGACAGTGAAGAACTGGTGCCTCCTCCCTCTCATCCCTGAGCTCATCAACAATCTCTGGGGTGCACAGTACTTCACCAAATTGGAAGTCTGGTGGGGCTACAACAATTCTTTGGACTCACCAATGACCCTGCCACCTTCCAGCCAATTATGAACAACATCTTCTGGGACCTGATAGCTGAAGGTGTAGTGTGCATATACCAACTATCTCAAACCAAAGAAGTGTGAGTTTGAGCAAACCCAGATTGAGTACCTCAGGTTGATCATCTTGCACAGAGCTGCAGAGACGGGCCTGGTGAATGTGGCAGGTGTTGCAGAGTGGCAAGAGCCCAAGAACAAGAAGGAAGTGCAGGCCTTCCTAGGTTTCACTAACTTCTACTGGAGGTTCATTGAGGATTTCTCCCATCATGCCCAACTGCTGTTCAACCTTGCTGCCAAGGATGCTGCCTGGAGATGGCAGCCCCTGGAGCAGATGGCTTTTGACAATCTCAAGTGTGCTGTCACTCCAGACCCATCCTCTTTTTCCTGGATAATGACTCCTCCTTCCAGGTGGAAGCTGACGGCTCCAACTTTGCCACCAGAGCTGTTCTGTCACAACAATCCCAGGAGGATGGAAAGTGGCACCCAGTGGCCTTCTACTCAAAGAGTCTGAACATGGTCAAGTGCAACTACAAAATCAATGACAAAGAGATGCTGGCCATCATCTGGTCCTTTGAGGAGTGGCAGCATTTCCTGGAGGGTGTGTGGCATAAGTTTGAAGTATGGATGAATCACAAGAACCTTGAGTATTTCTAGATGGCCAAGAAGCTCAATTGCCAACAGGCCTGGTGGTCCCTCTACTTAGCCAACTTCAACTTCTCACTGCACCACAAGCTAGGCCAGAGCATGGGAAAGCCAGATGTGCTATTTCAGAGAGCAGACCATGCCACCAGGAGAGATGACAACAGTAACATTGTGCTCCTCTGACCCAAGTTGTTCACAATCCAAGCCATGGAAGGCCTAGCTGTTGAGGGGGCAGAGGTGGAGATCTGTCAGGACATCAGGTGAGGAAACCAGGATGGTCTGCAGGAGGAACTTGTCACTCAGTTGGCCAGGGTGCTCAAGTCTAGACATACCCCCAGTGTCAAGTCAGTCTGTGCAGACAAATGGGCCCTCCATAATGGACTCCTGACCTTCTGGGATTGTATCTACATGCCCAATGACCTGGAGGTCTGCCAGAGGACTGTAGAGCAACACCACAACTCCCAGATTGCAGGACACCCTGACTGGTGGAAAACACTAGAGCTGGTGTCCCAGAACTATTGGTGGCCCCAGATGTCCTGGTATATTGGATCCTACACTAGTACATGTGATCTCTGTCTCTGGACCAAGCCCCAATTCTGCCTCTCCTCTGGCCAGCTGCACCCCCTGCCTATCCCCATGGAGCAATGGAGCATTGCCTTGGTGGACTTCATTGTAGAACTCCCCAATGCCCATGGTTATGATGCCATCATGGTAGTGGTGGACCTCTGTAGCAAGCAAGCACATTTCATCCCTACTCACACCACTTGCTCCACCATGGGTGCCACTAACCTGTACCAGAAGAATGTCTGGAAGTTGCATGGCCTCTTCAACACCTACATATCTGACCAGGGTCCACAATTCATGGCAGACTTCACCTGGGAGCTCTATCAACTACTCAACATGAAGCTTCACACCTCCACCACCTACTACCTGCAGTCTGATGGCCAGACCAAATGTGTGGACCAGGAGCTCAAACAATACCTCCATCTTTTCTGCAACAAGCACCAGGATGACTGGGATGAATCCCTCCCCAATGCCAAGTTCTAGTACAACAACCATGCTCATGCAGCCACCCAGTTTTCACCCTTCTTCCTGGACACTGAACATCACCCACACATGGGCTTCAAATTCCAGGCCCAACCTTTGGGGAACAAAGCCATGAATGAGTTTGTGGACTGGATGAAGATCACACAGGAGGATGCCTGGGCAGTGCTGGCAAAGGCAAAGGATGACATGGCATGGTACTATGATCATGAAAGGACCCGGGCACCCAAGTACAAGCCCAGGGATTGAGTCTACCTGGGTGCCTCTGATATCACAACCACCCAGCTGTTGAAGAAGCTCTCACACCAGCAATTAGGACCCTTCACAGTAGAATGGCAGGTAGGGCCCCTAGCTCATTGATTCTGGCTCCCTGCAGGAATGTGCCAGCTCCATCCAGTCTTCAATGTGGTCAAACTGACTCTGGCCCCAGTGGACCCTATCCTGGGACAATGCCTGGCACCCCTGCCTCCTCTGCTGGTGGTCAACAACAGTGAGGAGTACAAGGTGGAGGAGATCCTGGACAGCCAGTTATTCTGGCAGACTACAGTACAAGGTGAAGTGGAAAGGCTACAGAATTGAGGACATCTCCTGGAAATCCCAAGAGGATGTGTGCATGCCCAGACTGGTCAGGAAGTTCCACCAATGGCACCTGGATGCACCCTGAACCATCTGAGGAACCCTGGAAGAACATGTGCATGCCTGGACTGGTCAAGGAGTTCCACCAATGACATCCAGACATGCTGCAAGCCATCAGAGAAATATATCCCCTCTTCCTGGCAGACCAGGTGATCCAGATCTTTTTCTACCCTGCACATTGAGATGCTGCACACTAGAGGGGAGGTGATGTCAGGGGACTACCCCTTCCAACCTCTGCCCCTGTCTGACACTGACTTTCTTTGCCCAATTCCACTCAGCTTGTTCAATGGCTCCTGGGCATTCTACAGGTCCCTGGAGATCTCCAGAGACCCCTGGAACTCTCTGTGATCTCTTGTCAAGCACTTTGGCTATCTCCAGTCACCTACACAGCTGTTCCCATGCCTATACCACCCATTGATGTGCTGCACCAAGCAGAGGGGATCCTTAGACTTGTTCTCTTTGGATTCCCCTCTGCTAGGTGATTAGTTACTATTTTGTATCATCTATTACATCTCTAATATACTTCATATTCCCCTCTGCTAGCTGCATGATTTAGCCATTGCTTCTGGAGGTTGCCCTTACAGTACCTAGCTGAAAGTCAGTAGAACAATCTGTATAAATAAGAAGAGGTTACAAAATTGAACAATAGATGCTGCAACCTGTGGCAATAATCAGCATTTGAGGCATGTTGATATATACAATGGAATACTGCATACTATGAATACACCAAGGGGTTTTTGCCATTGATGTCCAGTGCTGACTAACAACAACCAAAGTCCCCTATCTCAAGTCAGATGCAAAGGACTCACAACAATACACTCTCCAGGCATAGAAACTGAGAATATCATTTATATAACATCATTTCCAGTGGAAACAATTAGCACACTTCTGCACTAACAACCCAGTGATGGACTGCAATATAAGAATAAGAGCTGCCAGAGAGAATAAATGTTGACAAACTGAAGTTGTTGCAATAATCTACCAATGGCATTAATATCCACATTGAACAGCTGGATCAAGTAAAATCATGTCATGCACTGCACCTTACCTAGACATACAAGGTCAGAATTTTGTTATAGACAATCATTGGCATGAAACTAACCAAGAAATATGGAGGAGTAATGCATTCTCAGGAATCTTGCCTGCAATGAAGTTATAGTGGATAGAATAAACCAGGCAACCATATGTATGATGTCTGTGATACTTGTGTATGGTAACTTGGGACTCAAAATCCCTGATTGATAATGGCTGCCAGTAGAACTCACAAAAGTACTCTGACCTTTAGTTGTCAAAAGAGAAAGTAAGGAAGACTTAGAGGATAACAACTCACTAATGCTTTCAAAAGCCTATGATCAGCTGAGTATGTGCAGGAATAATATGCTGTTTGTGCACATGTAATTCCAAAAAGCCTGTGAATAAAGTTAGCTGGAGAAATATACCAAAGGAGATTACTATATGCAAAGCTAACCATCATAGCTAAATGACAGAGGTATAAGGAAGGGTAGGCTGTCTGATCAAAAGATACTTGCCTATGAGTACTGGCACAGTAAGGCCACCAATATTCAACATGGGTTGTTTGATGTAGAGGGTGTACAGCTAATCAGAGGTCAAAGGAAAGCTAAGACCCTTTTGATTGTCAAAATCTTCCCTTTTGAGCTTGGGGCTCCTTTTCACCACCACCAACTGGGAAAAGATGGAAGAATCAGCATGGAGTGACATGAGTTTCAACGATATATATTCCAGATAATGGTAGATCAAAGTATGAATGATCAGTCTCTGAGTAGCCCTGAGGTATCACCATGAATTGATTAATGAGTGCACTGCCAGTCCAGTGGCTGGTTCCAGATTACCAGATTTGGTGTAAATATGGAAAAGCTTCAATGAGTTCACACATCAACATATAATAAACCACTTCCATGATATAGATGAGTTTTCATCCCATTGTAGTGATGCCCACTTCATTTGAGGTGTCATCACCCACACAACTTTTTGCTGTGCAAAGATGCATGATCATAATCTAGCAGAGGACAAGTGGGGAAGAGATTGAGAGCAGTCCATTTTGGAAGCTCAAATGCTAGTTAGTATGTGACCTCTCTAATTAACAATCAAAGAGTCCAACTAAATCTCATCCCAATGGAGTCACTGAGGGCTGTGTTTGTGTATTATTAGTATTTATATGAAAGAAAATAAGGTTCAGAAACAAAGAAGAATAAGCATATGCAGCAGCGGCAGCAGTGGCATACACTGATGTAAGAAGAAGTATTGTAGTAAAAGAAAGAAAAAGAAAAGTGTGGGCATACACATCCCTTATCCTAACACTGATCATGGCATTGGGGCAAATGATAATGACAACATCATCCTTCTCAAGCCTGAGATCTTTGCCATTCATGCTCTAGAAGGATAGGTTCTACTTCAGACATAAAGAGGCACATAAAAACTGTTGGGGAGAGGATGCCTTGAAGAAGGGATGAGAATCCCTAGAGGACTTAAGATGTCACCTTTGAAAAGCACACTGCAAAACTCAAGAAGATTATGCAGATGCAGTACACCATGAGAATTGAAGAATTGATAAGTAGTATTCTTCTTGCAAAGTTGTTAAAAACACCATTAGATGATATTTACATGTCTGGACATGGGTCATCAAACCTCCGGGTCTTTACACCTTTTTTCACCTTCCAACGCAATCCACATTTGATATCCACAGTGGTGTCTTCATCATAAAACATATCCAACTCCTCTTTCGATGACATGGCTTCAACGAAGCAGTTCGCCGCAAGATAACCATCCTCTTGTGCATACCGTATTAGTTCCTCATTGGACCATGGGGTTCTGTAACGATGCCATACACCACCAGCTGGGATGTCAGGATATACGACATCTTTGTTAGGCCCCTTATAATACGGTCCAGTCATGAGAATAGTACGTATGTCTCTTTGATAATCTTGGCTAAGCAAATGGTTCTTCCATCGTTCTTGAAAAGGAAGGTCTGCAGCCAGAAATGAAGCTTTGCCCCAGTCTATCAGGACTGGAAAGTCATCTCCTGGGCGAAGAATGACATTTCCAACGTGGATATCGTTATTACAAACGCCATAACGGCGAAGCTGCCGCCCAAGTTCCAGGATACGTTGAGAGATGACCTCGGCCTCCTCAATGGTGATGTTGACGCCAGGCCTCAGTGACGACATCGGCTGGCCAGGTATATACTCGATCATCAGGCATTTGATGTGATTTAAAGATGGATGGGGAGAACTGGTTGGCATATTGATTTTCGCGGCACCAAAGAACCGCGGAATAAGCCCATCTGTCTGCGCCTGTTCGAGACGTCTGTATGCTTTGAATTCCGCGCAATGAGAACGCTCAGTCATCTTCCATGACCGGTACATATACATCCATGGCAAAAGTTCCTCCTCGTCTGGATCAAGTTTGATCGATGTTCCGAATCGGCTGACACGGGTTTGAATGTTAGATTGATAGTCCACTTCCGTGTCCGGATTCCACGGGTCATAAATACGACGATCTGCTAACTTGAGAACAAAGCGGGACGGAAGAATTGTACTCTGAGTATCGACCAACAGGGCGACCGAGTTGGTAAAAGGAGTGAATGCTTTGACAATTTGAACTTCTGCAAACTGATCGCTGGCGGGAAGAGTAAGCCTAAGCTTGTTTCCAGGCTTATAAACATCCATCGGATATCTGATGTGGATAAATAAACACTTGAAACTGGAGGCAGGAATGACTTGCCGGTACCACTCATTACATGCCGTGGCAAACGATTGACGCGTGGCTTGCTGCATGCGCTGCGATGCAATCAGTTCAATAGACGTGCAAGAAAGAAGAGCGGGAAACATACAACACAGAGGGTGCGAACTACCATGGAAGTGTCGTAGTCCTTTCAACGTGACCACGACTCAAACAAAGAAACAAAAGAAAAATTATCCATCAAAGCGTTTATGTAAATATTGCCGAGCAACCGTGATGCTCTTTTGCCTCGGACCAGATATGTGTACCCATCATTTTCACCTGTAGGACTCACAGAACCTTTCTTTTCAGAATATCCACCTCTACTTTGAGGTTCTTTCGAGGCTATCCAGGCATGTGCCAGTTACATGTAAGTGGGATGGCTTCAACGAACACTTCCAAGAAACCGTGACTGCGGAAATCGCCGAGGAACTTTCACAATTCCTAAAACCAGGGGTAAGGTCGAACTTCAAGTTTTTCGCCCATGCCTCTGCGGCTCTTTGCACCATGTAGAAGTTTTTTCTGAAGGTTGGTGTTAGATTTAGCATATATCAACCACGAAGCGACCACTTTTTATTTCTGTTGAAGCGTTCACTGTATCCTATGTCCAAGCAATGTCAGTGGTAATATATATAAAGGTGAGGCGGGAGGGTGCTCGGACATAGCACTGCTGAGTGAATCAAATCTTAGTAAATAACCAACATTGCCTAGTAGTAAGCGGACTGTTGCTCGCAAATGTACTGCGTTTCAGCTTAGTTTAAACTTGCCGAATGTGATTATAACAACTTCATACTGATACTGCAGCTGACAATGAGCTTGAAGCTTGATGATAGACTGAAGATGTCATACCTTTGAAGAGTAGTGGTGCTCATTGGAGAAAGTTGAACAATACGGCGGTGATATGATCATTACTCTGTGAATGGACCGTCAAACTGCGGAGACAGAGCAGCTGAGTAATCACCTGAGCAACAACGGCTGTGGTAGAAGTGCAAGACCATTGCACGGAAGGGAAATACAAGTCTGTTGCATGAAAAGAAGAAGTGAAACCTCGGGCCGTACTGCCCCTATGGTTATTATTTTGATATCCACCTATGCTGAAACATAGCTGAGGTCGCATCAGGAGATGCGCCGCAATAGACCTGGTAAAAGAATATAAATCACCTGATTCCTATATACTGAAGGGCAAGTGGGGTAGCCTCGTAGGGAAAGCTTGCCACAACTGTGTTCAAAATATTCTCTGTTGCGCATGAAATCTAAACTATCATCCATTATCTCTAGACACTAAGCGTTGTACTTGACCCCAGATGCGTGTTCTTGACCCAGCATCTACCAAACATTGGGACTGGGCCGAAAGCGGCAGTTGTTCTCGCCTCAGATGGACTGAGGTGTGGTCCAATGAATGCTTACCACAGAGAGGCCTCCGAAATCGCTCCTTACCCTCGGAACCGGCGATTCCGACGACCAACTCAATGCTTTTTATGTATGCCCACACCAAATGTTAACCATGAAAAATCAAAAAATCAAATAAACAAAACTTAGTTGAGGAACTGGCGAAAAAGGTGGTCAGATGATCTCAAAAACCATTGGGCCTTGGAAAACTATTCGGCTATTGTCATTCATGAGAATTAGACCCACTTGTATGGGCCATTGAAAGCACGGCATGCCCGAGATCTACCTGCTCACTCTTGGTTATACATCAACATAATTACTTGCGGGTAATTGCACTTTATCTCATGTATCTAATATGCACTGTCAATACAACCTATCTTCATATATATACCATCGCGACTTAAATCTTCACACAATGCAATTACTGGCATGTTTGTCTCTGCTCTCTAAGGTCTAATCATTAAAAGGGGTATCATTGGCAAGATTATTTAAAAAAATATCATAATTTGAATGAGCCATATCACATTTTGGAGGGTACAACCACAAGTCAAAGCCAATGTATAAGGTTGAGACTATGATTATGCAGAAGGTCATGCCTTACGTTATGTAATACTACCAGTAAATAGGCAGTGCCACATGGCACTGCCAAATATAGATAAATACTAATTCCAAATAACTTGAATCAAAATTTCGACAGATCTTTGAGGCCGTTCCTTCAGATGATCTCATAACTGTCCCAAGGTCCTGGAAACATTAGGGATTAAGAGGTCCTGACAACATTCTATTACATGCATTCTGCACCCTGGTTTTTATTGGTCACCTGGGATCAATGGAGTCTTCAGTGGTGACAAAATGGTTGTCAGCCATAACAGTGAAATAGTAGCAATGATGCATCTGTCCTGACAATGTGAAAAGTTATATTGATGGGCTCCCAGAGGGATGCCCATGAATCAAGGACAACTTTGGTTGCTCAGGAAGCCGGTCTGTGAGACAAATGCTCACATTACCATTTGTCAGTTGTTCCATGCTGCTTCACTACTTCACAATGCCAAACTGCAGATAATGCACCATGTGACAAGTGCTTGAAATCCTGCCAGCAGAGTTGGAAATCACTCTCCTCAGCAGAGATTGTCACTGGCTTGGGATGCCTCTGCTCTCCCATTCATAAAGCCATGATGGACTGACCTGACAACAACACCCATGGAGCAGGACTTACTCAAGTCCTGCTTAAATAGCACTTTGATATTGATGCATGAACACAGTATATTCTGCACCACTGAACCTATATTCAGGGGTGGTCATGGGCATGTCACTGCAAGTAGACTGATGATTAGTCTTTGGACTACCCTTTTCCAACCTCTGCCCCTGTCTGACACCAACTCTCCTCACCCATTTCCACTTTCCCAAGGCTTGTTTGACAACTCTGGGGCATTCTACAGGTCTCTGGAGATCTCTGGAGAGCCCTGGAACTTTCTGTGATCCATCATTGCATACTTCAGCTAACTCTGGTCACCTACACAGTTGTTCCCATGCCTCTGCCACCCCCTGATGTGCCACACTGAGCAGAGGAGATTCTTAGACTTGTTCTCTTTGGATTCCCTTCTGCTAGGTGATTAGTCTACTATTTGTATTATCTATTACATATCTAATACACTTTGGATTCCCCTCTGCTAGCTGTGTGATTTAG
>JAGGAV010000536.1:0-11049 GCA_017657295.1 Termitomyces sp. DKA64
GTAGGTGGGTCTTGTGATTGTGGTGGCTCTAGATCACTGGGGCTGGAGAATGGCTGATTGGCACCAAGCATAGTGAGTAGTAGCATTGGGGATGGAGTGAGTGACAGAAAGCCTGAGGAAGGCAACAAGGGAGCTGGGGACAGGGGTGATGGGCAGTGGTTTGTTGGAGCAAACTGACCATTTGGTAGGCGAAGACAACCTGATGTAGGCATGGTGCCTGCCAAAAAGAGGAAATTGCATCCTGCAGAAAACAAAAGCTGAGTCCAAAGGACTGACAAGCTCTGTGTGAGTACAGAAAGGAAGCAGGACGTATGTATTATAACAAACCTGACAAGCTCTGTGTGAGTACAGAAAGGAAGCAGGACGAGTTGGGAGTAAGAAAAAAGTATCTATATATACAATGTCCAAACAGTGAGAATGAGAGACAATGGGCCATTATTGACAATGCTACAAAGCAATGTGATATGGCCAGGGGATGCGGCATGTCATGATCGAGGGTCATGTCACTTACATAGACCTCAATCAAATGTTTTTGATTGATTCAGACATACATCAAGGAGTTCATCCAAATGCAGCCACCTTTGTATCTTCAAATGTTTTCTTGGGCTTCTTTCTGTATTTGTACTTAACCCATCCTCAGTACTGAAGGAGTGTGTCCTATGACAAAATGATATCAAGACAAAAACTCACCATCTCAATAGGTTTCAATTTGCCCAGCATCCTTGGTTACTTTCTTGAGCTTTGACACTTGATGGGCAAAATCATCTTGTTTGTTGAACAAGGATGCCATGCAGCATTGATCATTAATCCATGAGCAAACTGGTGAACATTTCACATGCTTTCCAGTCCACATCATATTCATGCTTGCATAAAGTTTGCCTGAGACCTTTAATGAGCTGATCACAGTCTCACCCATGGATTGCCCATTAGAACCTGGATAGATTACTTTATTGTGCTTCTCATGGAAATTTTTCATCATTGTCTTTGACCATGAGCCTGCCATTATGTTCATTGATGAAGTCAGGAATATGTACCAGTTGGCCACAACATTTCTTCATTAGAAAATGGTCTCCATCTTGCATCTTAAACAGATAGGTGAACCATGTCAGACAATCAAAGCCTTTTCCCTACTAGGCAGACTTCTTAAAGTGACTTGCTTGGCAACAGGTCTGATCCTGCCATTGAGGCATCAATACTCATTCACCTGGCTGCAAGTCAGGCTTGTTTCAGTGAAGATCTGGGCCCTCAAAGCATATTATGCACTGCTCAAACTCTGGCATTTTGGGAACAACATCCTCATGCTTGTGTCCATCTATATAGGCACCCTTTCAATGTACAATGAGCCTCTAACCAAACTTGACCAGCCATCATTGAGCAGTGTAGCCATAGAGTGGCTTTTTAGAACAATCTTGAGTGCTGAAAGGATTGATGTGTTAAAAGCATTGAGGTGCCACAGAGTCAAATTCTTGCTCTGTCAGCCATGTGTATGCTGTTGTCTTCACTCAATCATCATCCAACAAAGACTGAGCATTTCTGCTGCCATCATGTTGCTCTTTGGAAAGTTGTTCAAAGGTTTGATAATGATATACAAGGGAGCAAATGCAGCATGCATGGTATTCAGGTTTATTTCCCTCATGCCACAGTTTGGCAACCTCCAGGCTTGCAGATCCATTTCTGTCCTTTTAAGAGTAAGGTCAAACAATTCTGTAACAGTAGTAGCCAATAAGTCTGGGTGAGTATCAAGAATTCTGGTTCTTTTCAGATCCTGTTTGATTTGTTCTCTCAGCTCCTTCCATCCACAAATCTTCACAGTCAGCTGTTTCACTATGACTTTTCCAACTTCCTCTTCCCATACTTCTACATCATCATCTGCTTCTGCAACAATACTCTTGGTTTCCCTGTCTTGATCATAATCAGTGTCTTTTGGATGAGACTGCTGTTATGTCATCTTCAAAGAGAAGATGGGGAGAGTTTAGAGAATCCTCATGCATTTGTGGGTGCAGTGTCCATACTGTCATCATTGAATCTGAGAGGCAGAGGAGTGATTGACTTGGTATGCCAATAAGCTCCATCTATTGTTGAATACCAATGCCACCAGATCTGACTTGTATCTAATCTTTGGCAGCACAGGCCAACCACAGGATTCAGATTTCTATTAATTCCATGTGTGCAATGAAAAGATTGTGTGACATATCATTTGAGATCTAGACCTATGACCTAGACATGTCCTCAATTAATGCACTAGCAATGACCCTTAACAACACAACAGCACTTCATGCACTAGACACTTTACATGGAGCACACCACATGACCTATCATACTCCTTGCCCTTTTGTCATGTTTGCTTTGTATGCCACCTGGCCAGCCTTGTAGACACTAACAATTTCTTCATTGTCTTATTTTCTTTGTCTTTGGTTAATGCATGAGTTCTGCCTGTCACAGATGGATGCTTTGCTTTGTGACATTGGCTCTACTGATCACACTGCACACCACTCCTTTTACTTACCTTGTGTTGTCTCCTATTTACTTGACTGGCCACATGTCACTAACATGTCTTAGTCATGCTGGCTACTTTTGGATACATTATTTACAAATAGTATGAATACTTACCATGTTGTACTTACTAGCCATTGAAGAATTGAGCCATAGTTCCCCCCATCATCTCAGCTTACTGCTCTGCTAGGAAGTTTACTCCTCTTGATATAACCCCTTGTCTCTGCTTAGTGACATTTGCTACAGCCCCTACAACCTCATCTAAACAAGTACTACCTAAGGGTGCTTTAGCATTCTGCCAGTGTTTATCTTAACAATCCCATCATTAGAAACTAGCGACTGAGGCTAGCATTAGCAACATTCAGGTCACTTGTCCCTAAACCCCACCTTTCAACTCTACTAGCACTAGTTCAGTAGGACTTGCACTCCCACCTTATACTAATCCTACTGCAATTACTACCCTACTTGGCTTTCTTTTGTGTTTCTTGCACAGCAGCTAGTTGGCATAGATCACATCAGTGCACTATTACATTTTGCTCAAGTCTGATTGTTTTTGTACAACTCTGACAAACCAACCCACTGAGATTGCTCTAATTTGCAATAGCATCACAATTGCAACATTATTTCCAGGCACTTTTACTTTTGACATCTGGTCCCTTCTTATATTCCTTTAGATACCCTGATGATTCTGTGTTCAGTGAGTTTTCTCATTTGATCAGCTTTAGTTTCATTGGAAAACCTTTATTGTCTTTTTTCTTCACCCTCAATTTTGCTGGAACCCAATCCTCATCACATGGATTTGGTACTCCAATAATGGCAGCAGTGACACTGATTAGCACATGGTTCATAACTGCTGTCTCCAAGAGCAGCATATTAGGCAATTTACATGGCTCAGTGGTGAATGTATTAGTGACATTAATGATAGGGTGCAGATGAGTGGGTAAGCTCAAAGAAGCAAAAAATAGAGTCTTTGTTGAGATGAGCCTCTATTGAGAGGCCTTGATAATGTATTTAGAAGAAAACCTTTGTTGTCCTTGGCCTCTGAGCTTCTGGGCACTGCTCCACATATAAAAAAGTTCATACTTGACTGATTACACAACTGATTAGCACATGTTTTATGCTTGATTTATTTGACTTACCACAACAAGAATGCCTTGCTGCAACTAGGTGCCTTTAGGTTATGATTGGGATACATCTGAAGAATATCAGGACTTGACAGCTCATGGTCTTCTGCAGTAGTGAAGAACAACTTAATTTTCATGAAAACTTAGATATCATGATACCAATTGCTAATGGCCCCCACATTGCATCTAGCTCAACACAAGATGTCAGAGCCATTTACCTTCTTCCACAACTGACCAATCATCACACAGCATGTTAACTGCTGGGTATCCATTTTTGTAAACCTAAATGATTTGGTTCTGTAGGTCTTGAGATTGGCATATACATGTAATCCTGACATGAGGAAGTATTGATGTTAACATGTGAGGTTGGTTGACTCATTATTCAAATGTATTTGACTAACTAATGATAGTGAGTGGCAAACCTTGTGACTCATTCACAAGTGGCTTATGAATCCTCCTCCTACAATGTCAAATATTAGAATCTCTTAGAGACACCTCAGATAAACATGTTCCTTGACCTGCTGAATGTGAGTCAAGCTATTTTGATTGGTTTTTCATCAGTTGTATTCTCTAAACAGGAGCCTACATACAATTGTATTCTACTTCCTATCAATAGGATATCATCAATATGCTATGAAAATGTTGCAAGAACTGCAATGGTCAAAGAATATCATTATTTGACCTCCACCTTTCACCTTTCACCTATTCTGTATAGCCAGTTTTTGTCATATGGGATATTGCTCACCACCTTGGTCATCTATATACTGTATCCAACCATTGTAGGACACATAATATGTATCATTGTCTGTTGGCAAAAATACTCCAGCTCTTGTCTTGCATTGGTCTCAGCCAATGCCTCAAAAGTTAGTCTTCTACACCACTGTTGAAGCATACTCTGTATCATGCAACAAAGAGTGATACATTTCTTGATGAAGAAGCAATCCACCTTTTTCTTAAGCAAGAAACATCAATGAGTGAGAAAGCAAAGGGAGGAATTCATGAAGGCATGAGTGTCTATTATTTTAGAAGAAGAATTTGATCATATTCTAGGTTACCAGTGGGCACAGCATTTCCAATTAAACTTTTTCACTTATGTCATCAATGATTCCTCAAGCACCACCATTGACATGCATGGTGCACCCACAACATCCCTAATGCTTTCTATGTCCAAACAAAGTATAGTTATATCTAGATTAAAAGCTCTTCTCATATTGTTATGCAACAGTTATGTTAGCTGTTGTTATGGCAGCCATACTTACAGTTTGGTGGGGAAGAATATTATGGGTGAATATATGAGAAATGCTGGTGTATACTTATGCCAGACAATAAACTAGAATAAATTCAGGCCTTTTTTCAGAATTTGCCATCCATAGGATGATCAATTTATTTATATTTATTCTTACTTGCACTCTCATTGTATTCTGGCCATCATGTTCTGTAGCTTTCCTGGTTTTTCTTCTATGCTGTCTGCATCTTGGTGCAGTTTCTTTTACTTCTGCTTAAACATCAATTGTTTGTTTTCCATCTGTGATGTGTTTTCTTGTCTCTTTAGTGTGTGCTCTTGATAGCTCTTCTCCTTGACAGTTTCCCTTGTTTTATGTAATCATTGACTACTGTCTCTCATGTTGGTTTGCCTTTGCTTTATGTAATCATCAGTCACTATATTCCTTATGTGGCTCAGTCACACAGCTGGCAGAGGGAGATCACAGCTATTGGCTATAGATAAAACAATCTTGCATGTATCACACAGTAGCTGAATTAGACCAAAATATTGGATTAGACTAGTTATGTTGTGAAATACATGCTGTTAGTCTTATGTAATCTATAGATGCACATCACCAATGTGTGTCAGTTACTACATACAATAAATGCAATGCATTATGGCATGTTGGATCAGGATAAGTAGCCTAAGGTAACTGTCAGGTCACATACCCCCCTTTTAGACTGATGTTTGGTCTGGAGAGGTTAGATGAGGGCTATATGTAGGTGTTACAGGTTTTCAATATCCCAACTGAAGGGACTAACAATAGCAGTGACAATGCCCATGGTGACAATGCAATCAAAGATCACTAACCAGTTCAACACAAGATGCCAGCCATAGCAAGCACACTCAAACTATAGAGATCCACAGAAATTACAGAGATGGAGGCAAATGTGAGGGAAGCTGCTGCAAAGGTACTGACACCAGATGAGAACCCATCTGATGTGGAAAGCAACAAGAAAACATGCAAGCAGGCCAGATGTGATGGCAACTCAAGCAAGTCAACACAAGTCAACACCTGGGTACCTAAATTGTATTCAGAAGCAATGACAAAATTTGTGGAAGGCAGAGATGCAGATGATGAGGGAGAAGAAGGTATGGTGATTGATGAAAGGACCAGATAGAGCAAGGACAATGAAGGACCAGAGCACAAAGTTCGAGGACACAGTTTCAATGTCAATGACTGAGGCTGAATATATAGCACTGGGAAAGGCAGGCAAACAGATCCAGTGGATGTTTGCAGTGTCAAGAGAGATTGGTTTGGGGGTGCCCTACCCAGCAAGCTGGAAAGGAGATAACAATGAATTGATATCCATTGCAGAGAACCAACAAAACCAGAATTGAGTGAAGCACATCAATGTTCAGCACCATTTCATACAACATGCAGTAGAGGAAGGGAAAGTCAAGATAAACTACATACCAAGCAATGAGAACTTAGCAAACCTGTTCATAAAACCACTTCCAAGACTACAATGCTACAAACTATGCTTGGCACTCCAACTTTGCAATGAATGATGCACAGCATGAGTCTGGAGGAGTGTTGGATGTAGGATTGTGGTATGCATAGGGAGACATGAGAGGAGCATGTGTAGTGAGTGAGGTGCAGTGATCACTTGCACTCTAGATCTTGGAATTAGCAATGGCCTGTGCCTAGCAGATGTTACATGAGCCCTATCTTACCAAATATGGCAATGAGATGTGCCCAGCTTTGAATCTTCCTAATGTATATGTTGAGGATATGTGAACATGGTTATGATTACTAATTCTCATATGTTTTCCATTGTTTGTTACATGTCACACCTCAGTGTCTGCTCACCACTGAGGTGTAAGTCTTGTTTTATTCAAGGTGTATATCATATGCTAATTGCCTGTCATACTCTACTAACTTATAGGTATACATACTAAATATATCTTAGTGTCTGCTCACCTTACAGTCTAAGTCATCCAAACCAAGACCCAGTCCTGCCTCAACAGGTTATAGGCCCCAACATTAACCTACAATATTTCATCAACAAAGTTGACAGTCCCAAAGCTTGAAGCTGATGGGTCAAACTGGCCTACATACCAGGAATGCATTACCAATGCCATAACATCAAAGAAACTTCAGAGACACATCATGGGTATTGTGCATAAACTGGTCATGCTTGTTGAGCCATGAGAAATCTTTCTATCATGATGACAAGTCCTAAGCTTTGTTGACTGATGATCAGATTGACAAGATTGAGGATGTAATGGAAGAGTGATTGCAGAAAGAGGCACAGGTCCACAAGATTGTCTACAGCACAGTTGATCAGTCTATCTTTCACCAAGTCAAGGGTGGACCCACCACCACTGCTATCTGGAAAAAACTTGCATTGATCCATGGCAGCAAAGGAGCTATGTACAAGACTGACCTCCCTGCTCAACTGCAAAATACACACTTCATTGAAAATAGCAAAATAGACATGCATACACATCTCGCTAACATGGTTGTGTTTAAAGAGCATCTTGCTGAAATTGGTTGTCCTCTGTCTGATGTGTCATTTGCCAGCTGCATACATGCATCACTGTCCCTTGCCCCCACATACAAATCTCTTTTTACTACTCTTGCTATGTCTGCATGCACCTCCAGGAAACCAGTCTCAAGCCAGGATCTCATCTGGTACCTCAACAGGGAAGCAAATAGTGTTGCCATTGAGACAAACATTAATTGCCAGCATGAAGTGATGATTGCAGCACATGCAAAAACTCATGGTAACCCTAAGGAAGCAAAGGAGAAAGAAAAGTCTAGGTCCAAGGACAAAGATAAGTGACACTGGGACAATTGCAATAAGGACAGTCATATCAAGGGGAAATGCTTTGAGGAAGGTGGTGGTATGGCAGGTAAGGCACCCAAATCACAGCTAAAAAAGCATCAAGGGAAGGGCAAAGATAAGGCAGATAAGGGCAAGTCAGAAAACACCATCAAAAAAAGGAAGAGAACTATGCCTTCTTCACCTCCTTTGCCATTGATATCCCTGACAATGACATGGACAAGAATGTTGCACTCACCATTATGTCCAGACATAGCCACAAAGCCCATGCTGCATCTCTGTCTGCTGGTGTCATCATTGATTGCTGCCAGCAGCCATTTTTTTCTGTCTTGCAAAAGATTCATAAATTATCATAAAATTCACCCTGAACCAGTCCATGCAGCTGACAGACATACCTTTAGCACTCTTGGCAAAGGAGATCTGTGAATCTGCTTACCCATAAGGCAGGTGAAAGGTCAGTACCCATTCTTCTAAAAAGGGTTTATTATGCATTTATAATGGCATTTATGCTGGTGTTGATTGTGCCACCTGCTCTCTCCTCATTGAGGATGGAATCTGTGTCATCAGAAGCCCAAAACTGCAACACCAGGTCATTGGTTGTGTTCCTGCAATCTACAGATTATATTGTGCCAATGTATCAATTACCCCTTTCTGAAGTCACATTGCAAATATTGCATCAAAATCTATGTTGATTAGCAAGCTCCCCTGTCAGATGGGGCATGTCAATCAAACAACTTATAGGAGGCTGTCCACTATAGGGTAGTCACCAGCATCAAGCTTGATATGTCATCAAAGCCAGAAATATGTGAGTCATGCAATAAGGGCAAGGCACAATGTCAGTCATTTCCCAAGAAGAGTGAGATGGTGTATAAACACTAAGGTGAAAAAATTGTTGGTGATCTGTGGGGTCCAGCACAGGTATGCTCCATCAGAGGGGTAACCTGTGTTCTTATACAAATGCTACATGGTGTGGTTGCATAAATGCACAACAACAAGCTTGCTCCCTGATAACACTATGCCATATCAGATGGCTACAGGGATGAAACTCAATCTGTCTAGGGTTTGATGAGTGGGGCAAACACATCTACATAAAGTTGCAGAAGGCTGGGAAGCTTGAATCAAAGGTTGAAGAGGCTAGAGTTGTCAAATTGACAATCAGTCAAAAGGCTACAGGATTGGGCATAATTACTGTTGAAAGGGATGTTTATTTTAACAGTGAGGCTGCCCTAATCCTGGACAATGTCCAGATTGAGGGGGAGTGGAGAATCTGGACTTTCTCTAGGTGCCATCTCCTCCAAATCTGCACTCACTTGAACCATCAAAGTCAAACCTGCCAATGACACAGCCAACACACCTGCACAAGTTGATCCAAGTCAAAATGCAACTAAATCTGACAAAAATAAAAAGCTTACACAAAACACACCCGAGAGCAAAAGTCCGCCACCCACTGACACCCCAAATCATCAAATGCATTGAAACTCCCTTGTCAGTCTACCTCAATACAGTTCTAAATAATCCAGTCGAGGACAACAAAAGCTAACTCTCACAACATTGAACATAGCTGACAATGCATTCATCATTGATGCTGTGGGCATTTTCGAGACTAATGGTGTAGAATTCAAGGGAATGGGTGCCAAATGGGTGGAAGAAGCTGTTGAACATGCACTAGCTATCAGCAAGGACGTACTAACAGTGAAGGAAGCTTTGAACAGCAATGAAAAGGCTGATTGGTCATCTGCCATTGATGCCGAACTCAGCCAGATTGAAAAGCTAGGCATGTGAGACATAGTTAAAGCACCAGCAGATGCAAACATTATACCTTGTAGGTATGTCTTGTGCCACAAGCGTGGTGCTGATGGCCAAATCACCAGATACAAGGCCAGACTTGTCGCGAAAGGGTTTAAACAACAGTTCGGAGTTGATTATTCCGAAACTTTTGCCCCCACTGTACATGCTGCCACACTTCGTGTTCTATCATCCATTTCAGGATCTTGCGGTGCATCCATTGAGCAAGCCAACATCAAAAACGTGTATTTAAACTCATCACTAAAAGAAGACGAAATCATATTCATGCCATTCCCACCTCACTATCGACAATTTCGTAATTACAAAGCAAGGCGCACCACTGGTACCCAGAAGTCTTTGACACCTTCACCAATCTTAGTTACTCAGCCTGCCAAGCTGATGTCGCTGTATTCGACAAAGTCAACGGTATCGCCGGTGTTGCGACCGACGACTTCACTATAATCGGTGACTCTACCAGCTCAACCTCACTGATCAAGAAGCAGCTTAGCGAGCGCTTCGAAATCGTCGATCTCGACCCAATCAAATGGCTCCTTGGAGTCAGCCTCACCTGAGACCACAACTCACGCACTATCTCACTCGGCCAACAAGCCTACGTCGAGCAAATTATCAAACGCTTTGGCCTCAAAGATTCATGCACTGCTATCACTCTTATGGAACCCGGAGCCCACTTTACACCATATTCGTCATCACTATCACCCACAGTCCTATCACCTGCGAGAAGACATGTTACCGTGAAATGATAAGCTCACTCATGTACACCGCTGTCATGACGTGTCCGGATATTGCGTATGCCGATTCTGTTCTCTCTCAGTATCTCGACGCTCCCCAGTCTACTCACATTGTAGCCGTCATCCGCGTCTTCCGATATCTACGTGGCACTGCTGGTATGAGACTCATCCTTGGTGGCTCGGACCTCGAAATCTCTGGTTACTCGGATGCCAATTGGGCTTCACATCTCCATCGCCACTCTATCTCGGGTTTTGCATCCTTCATTGGTTACGGCGCTGTATCTTGGAGCTCGAAGAAACAGTCCATCGTTACACTCTCTAACACAGAATCCGAATACGTCGCTTTGACGCATGCTGCAAAGGACATCATTTGTATTCACAAATTACTCAAAGATCTTTCATTTTTCAACTCTTTTTCTTTACCTACTATTTGTACTGCGATAATTAAGGCGCCATTCGACTTTCGAAGGACGCAACATTCCACGCACGTACTGTTGGAATCCCAGCAAGCAGCAGCAATAGACAGGTGTTGGTAACACCTAGAAGACAGATTATATCAGTTAAAGTATTCCTCAGAATCGTATAATCGAGACTATATTGTATGTACCTAGAAGACAGATTATATCAGTTAAAGTATTCTAGGTACGACTATCAGTATGAGTGGATATGAGTATGATGTAAGTAACGTACCCTCAGAATCGTATAATCGAGACTGAGGGTACTGCAGTAGTGGGTGTGTATATATACCAGATTCAGACAAAGGAGTCGGTGGCCCTCGGTGGCCCTAGCCCCCTGACAATGGTGTGCGCGGTACTCTTCACATCATCACGTCCACGGTATCCTAA
>JAGGAV010000537.1:0-11011 GCA_017657295.1 Termitomyces sp. DKA64
GATTAGTCTACTATTTGTATTATCTATTACATATCTAATACACTTTGGATTCCCCTCTGCTAGCTGCATGATTTAGCCATTGCTCCCAGAGGTCACCCTTACAGTGGGTGAGGCAGGACTGGAGGAAGTGCTCTCTGCTAGAGTGGTTACTGTCATACATGTCTAGGAGTGTGGGGCATGGAATCCACACCTGGAGGTTTACCAGAGCTACTGGGGGTATTACTGGGGCTGTTTAGGGTCATTCTGCTACCAGAGGTGGTGTGGTAGTAAGGGGCAGGCACTCTAACAGTGCCTGGAGGGATTGGGAGATAACATCAGTGGTTTGGCAAAGGGTGGAGAGTTTGGTCATATAGTGAGTGAGGGAAGATTGAGTCATTTGCACTTGGTTCTCTAGGTATAGCAGGCAAGTCCAGGCCTTGCCTTGAGGGGCTGGGGCCTCCAAGGGAGTGTCTGGGTTGGCAAGCTGAGACATAGAATTCCACAAGTGCTTAAGCCTGGTGAGGAAGCAACAGATAGGGGGCTTGGAGACTCTGTGCAGGCTATAAGGGGCTTCCAGACCAGGATTTGGAGACTTGTTCTGCTATAAGGGTGACCTCTGGGAGTGACAGCTAAATCATGCAGCTAGCAGAGGGGAATCCAAAGTATATTAGGAATGGTAATCAACAATACAAGTGGTAACTAATCACCTAGCAGAGGGGAATCTGAAGAGAACAAGTCTAAGGATCCCCACTGCTCAGTGTGCTATATCAATGGGTGGCAGAGGCATGAGAACAACTGTACAGATGACTGGAGCTAACCCTAACCCTTAGGAGATGCTTGAAGAGGAAATACAGAGATCTCCAGAGGCTTTCCAAAAAGGAGAATGACCTCTGAAGATCTCTTGGGGTTGTAGGGAGCCCTGGGGGTGTAGCATGAACCTTGAGGATGGAGATTGGGTTGCAGAGAGTTGTCATAGGTCAGAATAGGAAGTCTGGACATAGAAGTCCCCTGACAGAGTGGGGTAGTGGGTTGGGTGTGCCCAGCATAGCTCCTGCCAGATCTCCATGAGCTGCCACTGGTCTTGGGCCACCTTGTATCAGGAGGTAATCTGCCCACCATCTGGTGAGCCCTTGGCAAGGTTGCCAATGTGCTCCATCAAGGCAGGGTGCAGGCCATCCCAGAACATGAGGCACAGTTGAAGACCATCTGGGTAGGCTGCTTGCTCAACTAACACCTGGAAGGAATCAATGTATTTGTCCAGCATCCACTTTCCCTGCCCATACTGCTCCCTGTCATGCAGTGTTAGAGCAGTGGATTTGGCAGGATCAATCAGGAAGAACTCTGCTCAGAAATCATTTTTAAAGGCAGCCCAGTCTGTAAAGCTTCCAACACCTCTGGGGCATCAAAACACTCATAGTGCATAGGTGGAGGCCCACCTCACCTTCATGTATGACAGCACCCAAGCTATCTTCAATGCATCAGAGTCAAAGGCATCTCTGCTAAGGTAAATATAGGTGAGGTAGGACTGGAGGAAGCACTCCCCAGCATACCAGTCACTATCATACACTTCCAGGAGTGCAGGACATGGGATCTGTGCATAGAGATTTGCTGGAGCTACTGGTGGGATTGCTGGAGCTGTTGGAGGTGGCTCCACCACTGGAGGTGGCACAGTGGTAGGGGCCAGGCCATCAGGGGACTTCCATTTCTGACCTCCACACCTGACCTATGCCAACTCTCCTTGACCCACTCCCATTTCCTGAGGCTTGTTCAACACCTCTGGAGTGCTCTCTAGATTCTCAGAGATCTCCAGGAGTCATTCTCCTTTTCCAGAAACCCCCAGAACTTGCTGTAATCCCTCATCAAGCACTTTTCTGAGGTTAGTGTTAGCTCCAGTCATCTGTACAGTTGTTCTCACACCTTCTGCCACCAGCTAATGTGCTGCACTGGGCAGCAGAGATTCTTAGACTTGTTCTCTTGGGATTCCCCTCTGCTGGGTGGGGATTATTATTTGTATTGTCAGTTACCATTTCTAATATACTTCAGATTCCCCTCTGCTAGCTGCATGATTTAGCTGTTGCTCCCAGAGGTCACCCTTACAGCAGAACAAGTCTCCAAATCCTGGTTTGGAAGCCCCTTATAGCCTGCACAGAGTCTCCAAGCCCCCTATCTATCACTTCCTCACCAGGCTTAAGCACCTGTGGAATTCTATGTCTCAGCTTGCCAACCCAGACCACTCCCTTGGAGGCCCCAGCCCCTCAAGGCAAGGCCTGGACTTGCCTGCTACACCTAGAGAGCCAGATGCAATTGACCCAATCTTCCCTCACCCATCACACAACCAAACTCTCCATCTTTTGTCAAACCACCAAGCTCATTTCCCAATCCATTCAGGCACTACTAGAGTGCCTGCCCCCTACCTCCACACCCTCTCCCACAGCAAAACCTTCCAGCAGCTCCAGTAAGCCCCCAATCATTGATTCCCCATCCTGCACTCCCAGATGCATATGATGGTGACTTCCCTGGCAATGAGCATTTTATCCAGTCCTGTATCACCTATATTCACCTCAGCAGAGACACCTTCAACTCTGACATTCTGAAGATAGCTTAAATACTGTTATACATGAAGACTGGACATGCCTCCACCTATGTGCTATGGGTGTTTTGACACCCTGGAGGTGTCAGAAGCTTTGCAGATTGGGCTGCCTTTGAAAGGACTTCTAGAAAGATGTAAGGGAAGGTTGGCCATGGATAGTCCTAACCAAGCCCACTACTCATGACCTGACACTCCTGTTAAGAGGCAAACAGCAAGTGAGCTGGCCAAGAGCATGGCAGGCAAGGGGCAGGCATCCAATGAGAGGCAAAGGCAGAGGGTGAGGCAGAAGGCAAGGGGCTGCACCAGCTAAGCTTACAGTTATGCTAGTGGATGAACCCAGAAGCAATGCTATTGTCTGGACTGGGAATATTCTACCCCCAGGTCTGCTTTTATACTACAAGGCTACTTGATGACTAAGGACCTAACTACTAAGCTGGAGGCCACTGACTACAACCTATTGACTAAGCAGAGGCTGATGACCACAAACTATTGACTAATTGAGCCCAGTAGTAGAAGGACCAATGATCAACAAGAATATGCCATGTGCTAAGTACAACATGCCCATTAGGCCTGGGAGCCAAGATGGTGAGGGAGTAAGAAGGGACCAGGCAGTCCAAAAGTCAGCTAGATAGAGGTGCCAATCCTGTTGGACTAAGCTAGGCAAGGGTTGGACAGTCCAGAGACCAGTCTCCTTACAGCAGAGTTCTTCCTGATCAACCCCACCAAAACTGCTGCCTTAGCACTATGAGACTGGGAGTAGTATGAGCAAGGGAAATGAATGCTGGACAAGTATATCAATTTCTTCCAGGTGTTAGTCAAACAAGCAGCCTACCCCAATGATCTCCAACTGTGCCTCACCTTTCTGAACAGCCTGCATCCCACACTACTGGAACACATTGACAACCTCATGAGGGCTGTCCAGACAATGAGCAGATTGCCTCCTGGTATAAGGTGGCACAAGATCAGTGGCAGCTCATGGAGGTTTGACAGGAGCTACACTGCATTCCCATGGATGTCAATGCCACCTGACAGCACTGCCCCATGCTGCTATTATGCTGGAGATGCAAAAAACCAGGGCACTTCATGCAGCCCTCCTGAACAGTGGAGCAATGGGGCTGTTCCTAGACCTGGAGTTCATGAAGCACCACAGCTTGACCATGCAGCTGCTTTCCAAGCCCATTCCAGTGTTCAATACTGACAGAATGCCCAACAAAGCAGATGCCATCAGCTCCATGGTAGATCTTGTCCTCTGCTACTGGAGCCATGCTGAGCATGCAGTTTTTTCCATCACCACCCTAGGCAAGCAGGACATGATCCTTGGGTTCACCTGGCTCTGGGAGCACAACCCCAAAGTAGATTGGGCCCAGGGCAAGGTAACCATGAGCCAATGCCACCAGAGGTGCTCCACCTGTGCCACCAAGGTCAAAGAACAATGCCAGGCTGAGGTTCAAGAGTGCACAGCCATTCAAGCTTGCTGCACTGGCCACCTCCCTTCACCAATCTAGACCTTCTGGATTCTCCATCCCTGGCATTCCCCCATAGAGAGGCCCTCTATAAGGATGACCAGAGTAGCAGCAGGGTGGCAGAGGAGGAACTAGGAGGAAGGTTCTGTGGCTTGCACAACCCAGAGTTCCCAATCAAGGCCATAGAAGTTGGAGACTGGATATATGCCACCACCCTATGCTCCTCACCCTCTGTTGCAGAGATCTGGGCTAGCCAGACCACCTCCTAGTGGCTGGCTCAGGCCTTCACTGTGAACTCTGCACTCCAGATGTTCCAGGATGCTATACCTTCATATCTCCATGCATTCAAGGATGTGTTCTCTAAGGCCTCTTTCAACCTGCTCCTAGAGTGCAAGCAGTGAGACCATGCCATTGAATCAATGTGGCACTCCAGGCCTGCAAGCTGTAAGGTCTACCTGCTAGCACCAAGAGAGCAGGACAGGCTCAATGCCTTCCTGCAGAAAAACCTGGACTCCAGTTGTATTCACCCCTCCAAATCCCTGATGGCTTCTCTGGTCTTTTTCATGAAAAAGAAGGATGGCTCCCTCCAACTGGTCCAGGACTACTGGGTTCTTAATGCCATGACTGGAAAGAACCACTACTCCCTCCCCCTCATCCCTGAGCTCATCAACAAACTCCATGGCATGCAGTACTTCACCAAACTGGATGTCTGGTGGGGCTACAACAATGTGCACATTCAGGAGGGAGATGAATGGAAGGCTGCCTTCCAGACCAACTGGGGATTATTTGAACCTCTTGTCATGTTCTTCAAACTCACCAACAGCCCAGCCACCTTCCAGACATTGATGAACAACATCTTCCAGGACCTCATTGCCAAAGGCATAGTGTGCATATACCTTGACAACATCCTCATTTACATCAAAGCATTGGAGGAGCACTGCCAGATCACATGTATTGTCTTGGAGCATCTCTGCCTTCATCAGCTCTATCTCAAACTGGAGAAGTGTGAGTTTAAGCAGACCTGGATCAAGTATCTCAGGCTGATCATCTTGCATGGAGATGCAGAGATGGACCTGATGAAGGTAGTGGGTGTCACAGAGTAGTCAGAGCCCAAGAATAAGAAGGAAGTGCAGGCCTTCCTAGGCTTCACTAACTTCTACCAGAGGTTTATCCAGGATTTCTCCCATCATGCCCAACCACTGTTTGAGCTCACTGCAAAGGATGCTGCCTGCAGCTGAGGCCTCCCAGAGCAGATGGCTTTCAGCAAGCTCAAGTGTGCTGTCACCTCCAGACCTGTCCTCCTTTTCCTGGATGACAACTACCCCTTCCAGGTGGAAGCTGACAGCTCCAACTTCACCACTGGAGCTGTTCTGTCACAACCATCCTGGGAGGATGGAAAGTGGCATTCAGTAGCCTTCTACCCCAAAAGCCTGAATGCAGTGGAGTGCAATTATGAGATCCATAACAAGGAGATGTTGGACATCATCCAGTCCTTTGAGGAGTGGCAGCATTTCCTGGAGGGGGCACAGCATAAGTTCAAAGTGTGGACAGATCACACTCAGGTCACCAGGGCACTCAAATCTGGATGTGCCACCAGCACCAAGTCCATCTGCACAGATGAATGGGCCCTCCACAACAGACTCCTGACCTTCCAGGACTGCATCTATGTGCCCAACAACCTGGAGCCTCTGCAAGAGGATTGGAGAGCAGCACCACAACTCCCAGATTGCAGAATACCTTGGCCAATGGAAAACATTGGAGCTAGTGTCCTGGAATTATTGGTGGCCCCAGATGTCCCAGTATATTGAGTCCTACATTAGTACATGTGATCTCTGCCTCTGGACCAAGCCCCAACATTGCCTCCCCTTTGGACAGCTCCATCCCCTACCCATCCCCACAGAGCAATGGAGCATCACCTCAGTGGACTTCATTGTAGAGCTCCCCAATGCCCATGGTTACAATGCCATCATGGTAGGGATGGACCTCTGTACACTTCATTCCTACTCACACTACTTGCTCTGCCATGGGCACTGCTAACCTGTACTGGAAAAATGTCTGGAAGCTCCATGGCCTCTCCAATGCCTATGTGTCTGACAAGGGTCCACAGTTCATGGCAGACTTCACCCAAGAGCTCTACCTGTCAGGGGACTACCCTTTTCCAACCTCTGCCCCTGTCTGACATGGACTCTCCTCACCGATTTCCACTTCCCCAAAGCTCATTTGACAGTTCTGGGGTGTTCTACAGGTCTCTGGACATCTCCAGAGATTCCTGGAATTCTCCATGATGCATTGTTGTGCACTTTGGTTAACTCCAGTCACCTATGCAGTTATTCCCATGCCTCTGCTGCCCCCTGATGCACCACACCAAGCAGTGGGGATCCTTAGATTTGTTCTCCTTGGATACCCCTCTGCTAGGTGATTAGTTAACATTTGTATCATTGATTACTGTTTCTAATATACTTCAGATTCCCCCCTGCTAGCTGCATGATTTAGCCATCACTCCCAGAGGTCACCCTTACAGCAGAACAAGTCTCCTATCCTGGTCTGGAAGCCACTCATAGCCTGCATGGAATCTCCAAGCCACTATCTGTCACTTCCTGGCCAGGCTTTAGCACCTGCAGAATTCTATGTCTCAGTTGGCTAATCCAGATACTCCCTCAGAGGCCCCAGCCCCACAGGACAAGGCCTGGACTTGCCTGCTCCACCTACAGAACTGGGTGCAATTGACCCAATCTTCCCTCATACATCACATGACCAAACTCTCCACCCTCTGCCAAACCACTGAAATCATCTCCCAGTTTCTCCAGGCACTCCTAGAGCACCTGACCCCCACCTCCATGCCACTCTCAGCTGTGGAAACACCCCCAGTGGCCCCTGCCACCTTCCCAGCAGCTCCAGTAGCCCCCCAAGCACATATTCCCTGTCCCACGCTCCCAGATGCATACAATGGCAACTGCTCTGGCAGAGAGCATTTCCTCCAGTCCTGCCTCACATACATCCATCTCAGTAGGGACACAATTTGATTCCAATGCACTGAAAATAGCCTGGGCTTTGTCATACATGAAGATGGGGCATGCCTCCACCTATACACTACAGGTGTTTTGATGGTCTGGAGGTGTTGGGAGTTTTGCAGATTGGGCAGCCTTCAAAAAGGACTTCTGGGTTGAGTTCTTTCTGATTGACCCCACTAAAACTGCAGCCTTACTGATATGTGACTGGGAACAGTATGGGCAAGGAAAATGGATGCTGGATGAGTATATTGACTCCTTCCAGGCACTAGTCAAGCAAACAGCCTACTCTGACAGCCTTCAACTGTGCCTCATGTTCTGGGATGGCTTGCACCCCACATTATTGGAACACATCAACAACCTTGCCAAGGGCTGCCCAGATGATGAGCAGATTGCCTCCTGGTATAAGGTGGCTCAGGACCAGTGGCAGCTCATAGAGATTCATTGGGAGCTACATTGCCTGCACCTAACTCGCTGCCCTGCCCCTGTCTCCACTCTCCAGTTTCTCATCCCTACTCTCCTGGCACCTGCCTCTGCTCTGGCCAGCTCCATGCCACAACCCTTACTGCCAGGCATCCTCATGGATGTTAACACCACCCAGCAGCACCGCACTATGCCACTGCTGTGCTGGAGATGCCAGAAACCTGGGTACTTTATGTGGCACTGCCCATTGGGTCTCAAGGTACATTACCTTTCTATGGCAGAGCAGGAGGAGCTTCTCCTGCAGCTGTTGCCCACAAAGGACATGGCCAGAGACCCTTCACTGGACAAGCTGGAACTGGAGTTGACTCTGGAGGAGAGTGGCACTTGTGCCCCCTCCCAGGTCTGGAGGAGGATTTTTAGTCAAGTGGTGGATGAGATGTTTGCCTCTGTTGCCAAGTACTAACTGGTTTGCATGTCTGTCAATAGAAAATAACATTGCTTCCATCAATATCAATGACCCTAAGACAACAGAACCTCAGTACTCCCCTCCAGACATACAAACACCAACTCCAGACTCCAAGTCAGGCCCTCTAACACTGGGCAGACCTCATCTGGGCCACTCTGCATGGGAATACCAATTACCCCAGTGGTATGTGGTAGCTGCAAACCCTCCAGCAAATTCCCTGTGCCTTGATGTTGAAATTGAGACCATGGACACCCAGCAGGCCCATGGAGTCACTGCTCTCCTGGATAGTGATGCCACAAGGTTGTTCCTAGACTTGGAGTTCATCTAGTGCCACTGCCTGACCATGCAGCTGCTATCCTAGGCTATTCTAGTGTTCAATATTGACAGAATGCCAAACAAGGCTGGGGCCATCAACTCCATGGTTGACCTTGTCCTCTGTTACCAGAACCATGCCAAGTGGGCTGTCTTTGCCATCACTGGCCTAGGTAAGCAGGACATGATCCTCAGATTCACCTGGCTTTGGGAGCACAACCCTGAAGTAGACTGGGCCTGAGGCAAGGTGACCATGAGCCAATGTTCCCAGAGGTGTGCCACCTGCACCACTGAGGTCAGGGAACAGCATTGGGCTGCAGTTTGAGAGCACATGGCCATTTGGGCTTGCCATGCAGACCATCTTCCCTTTGCAGATCTAGATCTTCTGAACCCCCTGCCCTTGGTGTTCCCTCATAGAGAGGCCCTCTACAAGGATGACTGGAGTGGTGGCAGGGCCCCAGAGGAGGATCTGCCAGGGGAGTTCTGTGCCTTGCACAACTCAGAGTCCCTGAACAAAGCAATGGAGATTGGAGATCAGATATATGCCACTACTCTATGCCCCCCATCCTCTATCATGGAGATCTGGGCCAGTCAGACCACCTCTCAGTGGCTGGCTCAGGCCTTTGCAGCTAACTCTGCACCCTGGGAGCTCTGGGACATCATACCTCCATATCTCCATGCATTTGAGGATGTGTTCTCCAAGGCCTCATTTGACTTGCTTCTGGAGTGCAAGCAGTAGGACCACACCATCAAATCAATACCAGACTCCAAGCCTGCTAGCTGTAAGGTCTACCCACTGGCAATGAAGGAGCAAGACAAACTTGATGCCTTCCTGCAGGAGAACTTGGCCTCCAGCTGCATCTGCCCCTCCAAATCTCCAATGGCCTCTCTGGTCTTCTTCATCAAGAAGAAGGACAGCTCCCTCTGACTGGTCCAGGACTACTGGGTGTTTAACACTATGACAGTGAAGAACTGCTACCCCCTCCCTCCCATCTCTGAGCTCATCATCAATCTCTGGGGTGTGTGGTACTTCACTGAATTGAACATCCAGTGGGGCTACAACAATGTATGGATCCAGGAGGGAGACAAGTGGAATGCTGCCTTCAGGACCAACCAGGGATTGTTCAAAGCTCTTGTCATATTCTTCAGACTCACAAACAGCCCCACCACCTTTCAAACAATGATGAACAACATCTTCTGGGACCTGATAGCAGAAGGCATAGTGTGTGCATACCTCAACAACATCCTCATTTACACTAAAATGCTAGAGGAGCACTGCTGGGTTATGTGCATTATCTTGGAATGCCTCTGCCTTCACCAACTCTACCACAAACCAGAGAAGTGTGAGTTTGAGCAAACTCAGATCAAGTATCTTAGGTTGATCATATTGCATGGAGCCATGGAGATGGATCTGGTGAAGGTGGCAGGTGTGGTGGAGTTGCTGGAGCCCAGTAACAAGAAGGAAGTGCAGGCCTTCTTATAGTTCACCAACTTCTACTGGAGGTTCATCCAGGATTTCTCCCATCATGTGCGCACTGTTTGACCTCACTGCAAAGGATGCTGCCTGCAGCTGGGGCCCCCCAGAGCAGATAGCTTTCAGCAAGCTCAAGTGTGCTGTCACCTCCAGACCTGTCCTCTTTTTCCCAGATGACAACTCCCCCTTCCAGGTGGAAGCTGACAGCTCCAACTTCACCACTGAAGCTGTTCTGTCACAACAATCCTGGGAAGATGGAAAGTGGCATTCAGTGGCCTTCTACTCAAAGAGTCTGAATGTGGTTGAATGCAACTATGAAATCCATGACAAGGAGATGCTGGCCAGTCCTTTGAGGAATGGCAGCATTTCCTGGAAGGCATGCAGCATAGTTTTGAAGTATGGACAGATCACAAGAACCTTGAGTATTTCTGGATGGCTAAGAAGCTCAATTGCCAACAGGCCTGGTGGTCCCTCTATTTAGCCAACCTTGACTTCTCACTGCACCACAAGCCAGGCCAGAGCATGGGAAAGCTGGATGCCCTGTTCCAGAGAGCAGAGCACAGCACCAGGGGAGATGACAACAGTAGTATCATGCTCCTCTGGCCCAAGTTGTTTGCAATCTGAGCCATGGAAGGCTTAGCCATCAAGGGGGCAGAGGTGGAGATCCTCCAGGATATTCAGTGGGGCAATTGGGATGGTCTGCAGGAGGAACTCATCACTTAGGCAGCCAGGGTGCCCAAGTCCAGATGCACCACCAGTGTCAAGTCAGTCTGTGCAGATGAATGGGCCATCTGTGACAGACTCCTGACCTTCCAGGATTGTATCTATTTGCCCAATGACCCAGAGCTCTGCCAGAGGATCATAGAGCAACACCATGACTCTCAGATTGCAGGACACCCTGGCTGGTGGAAAACACTAGAGCTGGTGTCTGGAACTACTGGTGGCCCCAGATGTCCTGGTATATTGGATCCTACACTAGTACATGCAATCTCTGTCTCTAGACCAAGCCCCAACACCACCTTCCCTCTGGCCAGCTGCACCACCTGCCTATCTCCATGGAGTGATGGAGCATTGCCTTGGTAGACTTCATCATGGACTCCCCAATGCCCATGGCTACAACACCATCATGGTAGTGGTGGACCTCCACATTTCATCCCTACCCACACCACTTGCTCTGCCATGGGCACTGCTAACCTGTACTAGAGGAATGTCTGGAAGCTGCATGGCCTCTCCAATGCCTATGTATCTGACCAGGGCCCACAATTTGTGGCAGACTTCACTTGGGAGCTCTACCAA
>JAGGAV010000538.1:0-11002 GCA_017657295.1 Termitomyces sp. DKA64
TAGACACCCAATTTCACTCTTAGATTTTGAAATTCTCATCCATATGGGGCTGCCAACATGTAAGAAGATGATAAAGCTGAGAGACAAATTTATTATCAAGAATGAGCAATAACAATAAGTGGCCGAGGCATGACACTTGGAGTATACAACAGTTTTTCAAAAGGAAAAGAAAGAGGTAATGAATGCATGAAATAATTTTCTTAGCAACAAGGTGGCTGATGCAACACGTCCTTCATAAATTCAAGGACAGAATGTAATTGTGTAGTCTGCCTGGAGGTTGGAATCACATGCAAAAAGCACAGATTTGCTTGCTTCATCAAAAGCATAAGCATAAGCATTCGGACAGTTTGATTCTGCCATGTCCTCATCAGACCAAGACAAAGATACAAGAAAAAGCAATGCACTGACTGAAGTAGCTGTAGAACTGAATGCCTGAAGTGGGGCAAGTGGCCTGTGTGTTGTGGCTTCCCAAACAACAATTAGTGGAGTTAGCTGTGAAGACATCATAAGGTCTAAATGGTTAAGGGATTAGATTTGATTGACTTGGATTCCCATCAAGATTAGCAAAACATGTGGATTTATATCCAACAGCAGCACCAGATGCATCAAACGGACCTTTCAATTGAGCAGGACCTGCATAGCATAGCAGTAGTCAGGATAGGTGACTAAATCTTTAACTAGAGAAGGGGGAACTGACAATTGGCCACCAAATTGACTGGGCAATCAGCTACTGGGCAGCCTTTGTTTGTGATCCTGGACAGATCAAATAAGGGTTAGGTGGAAGGCACTTTTCAACAACTTACCTCATTGGCAGATCAGCTCCATCTACATTAGATACTAGAGAAGTTATTTAGAAAAGTGTTACTATGATATGAACCAGACCTCATGCACCATCAAAGAAATCTTTGTTCCTGGCTCCTTGGAAAGTAAACTCAGCAAGTGTGGTGGAAGGAACACCCTGCATACAATAAGAAAAATATGCCATGCACACAATGGGCAATAATGCACTGTACTAGTGTGGGGATCACACTCTAGGCCTCCATTGCACCCACCAGCAATACAGGAGTTTGGTCCAGTGTTACTGCTGAAATCACAATTGTGCCTTCTATGAAAGTGGAATGCTTAGTCAAATTACTTGAGGGTGCTTGCCAACAAAATATACCCAAACACATCCAGACTTCCAATTGTCAGGCACAGTAAACATGATGCTAGTGGAAGGTTTTGCTTCCCAACTACATTGTGGCAGCAATCAGTAACATATTAATCTCAGTGAGAACATGTTTATCCCATTGCAAAATCCAGCATGTTGGGGGCAACATTGAAGTCAGTGAAGGTCTAGGAATTGGGTCCCGTCAATGAGCCATTATACCTAGATCAGGTAGAATCATGCTGCAGGCCTACAAATCTTGTTAGTCCTGGATGAAGATTATTCAAACAGTTGCAAGGCTTACCAGATGGTGAATGGACCACACATTGATCACCTAGGTAATTGAGCAGCTCAGTAAGTACTGGGCAAGATTACCAGGAATGGCCTGACCATCAAAGTGTGAGCACCTGTGCTCAGAGCAAGGGATAAAGCATTGAGAAAGGGGGTGATCATTGTGTGTTGGCTGTAGAAGTTGTGTTTATACAAGAACTGGACAAGAGCACTGAGAACACCCCAGACTATATACTTACATCATGACCACCTACGAAGATGACAAATGGTCCACCTCAGCTAAAACTGGGATCAGCTGTAAGTTGATTTGTCCACCAGATACAGCAAGATGCACCTGTGTTTCCCACATATCCCACCTAATTAGGCATGGAGTATGGGACAACCTCCATGCCCAGTTAGGCAGGATTTCCTTAGATGCAATAATACACCCTTATTGTAGGACTTAATCTTGAGAACATGGCTGGCTATAGTCTGGAATCATTGCTGCCCATCAGGCATGTCATCAACAGCTGATAGACTCTTGCCATTGTGGTCCTGTGGTTCCCATATATCCTGCCTAATTAGGCATGGAGTATGGGGCATCCTTCATGCCCAAACAGGCAAGATTTCCTTAGATACACCCTTCCTTCAATAATACACCTTTATTGTAGGACCTTATCTTGAGAACATGGCCAGCTATAGTCTGGAACCATTGTCAGCCATCAGGCATGTTGTCACAACCCACTCTGGGACCTCCAGAGTTTCCCCTCATGTCCCTGGAGTAACCACCAATACACCCCAACCTTAAACCTTCAACCACCCTGGGTGCCCACTCTGGCAACCTCCAATATCTCCCTGGTGGATCCCAGCAACCCTCAATGAGCCCTGCCCACTCCTGCAGGCCTGGTCAAAACTCCGTTCCAAACCCCTGGGTACCTCCCACATCTCCCAGACCCCAGCACACACTTCTGACTCACCCCTGCAACCTGCCCAATCATTCTGGAGCTTCCTGATGGCTATGGTGTGGCCAGTGTTCCCATCAGTTCCCATCAGAATATCACTGCAGTCTGCCAACTGATCAGAACTGACACCCATTGCAGCCCAAAAGAGCCCTGCCATCACACCCTGCAGTCTCCAAAGGAGGGCTTGTAGTTAGTATATAGGTCATATAGCAGCATCTATTACAGTAGTCTTGATATTGGTAGTATTCTTTGATTTTCCATTTTCACCTGTTATGTTTCCTGGTCTCATTTTCTATCTCTAGCCTTGGGTCTCCATCAATCTATTCCTTTTTTTGTCTTTATCTTGTCTCAACTCCATCTTGTCTTGTTCACTCTGTCTCTCTTATCTCCTCTTAAGTTCTCCACACACTAGACTCTGTTCTGGGCTTCTGTTTATATCTCTGTTCACAACTTTATGACCATAAACATTCATAACCAGTCCTGGACTCAGTCTTTGATCAACCCAGGAGCCCCTTGACTTTAATTGATCTCCCATCAATCCCCCAGTCCCACTCCAGTCAATTCACATGACCTCCACTTGACTCATACTCCCATTACTTGCCCCAAGTGCACTCCCAATGCTACCCAGCCCTGATCCCAGCCATAACTGGTCTTAGACCCTTCTGGGCTACCCTAGACCTGTTCAGACCTCTCTCCCTAGCTTGTTTGCACAAGTATCTGAACTCTGGACAACCCTGGAGCATTGGGTTATAAATGCAGAATGTTGTGTCTGCCTAGTAAGGAATCACCCAGTGCAGCTGAGCCCCCATGGTCAGTGGAACCTGACATAATATCAAGACCCCACCTTACCCTGTTCTCAATGTCTGCATATAACCCAGCATACCCTTCCACCAGCTACCTGACTGACATCTATGGTAGGCTGGTACCTGAAAATTACTATGCTCCATTCCATCCAGGCCCATCTGCAGACCACTATGCCCCTGTCACTGGACTCCAGATCCAAACCCAGCCCTTTACACCCCCTCCATTAGCCAAGGAGCACCTCTGGACTGGCACTGCCCCTTGACATTCCCCACTGAGGGAACCTACCCCTGGTTGTACCCTGGAGTACCACCTGCACCCCCATCCATGCTCAACTCTGCCTACCTCCCCCCACATTACTATACCTACCCACAACCCACTGTGCCTCTGGGCCCCCTGGAACAACTTGACAGCTACCCCCCCTCTTGACTCCAACCCCCTGCTCAAGCTCCACCCTCTCCCAGACAGCAACAGGTCAGAACCTACATTGAGCAGTGCAACAAGGTCCTTCACTCCCTCCACCTCCCTCATGGAGTTTGCAAGATGCACTCATGCCCTCCTTCTCAGCCTTGGGTACCACAACAACTTGGAAACTCCAGAGGTATGGGAAAATTGCCCCCTCAACTTCCACAAATGTTCCCTATAAGGCACCCTCCCCAAGACTACCCAAGGTACCCTAGGAATTGACACCAACCTCCAAAACAAACTTTGCACCTTGGTCAAAGAAATTCACACCAGCCTGAACTCCCATTGATTTGAAGCCCCCCTGGACCCAGCCTGCTCCTTCCATGTACAATGAGAAGGGCCTGCTAATGTATGGGCAGACACCCTGGGCTCCATTCCCTGTCAACAGGAG
The DNA here is from genome assembly GCA_017657295.1 of Termitomyces sp. DKA64. NCBI lineage: Eukaryota > Fungi > Basidiomycota > Agaricomycetes > Agaricales > Lyophyllaceae > Termitomyces > Termitomyces sp. DKA64. The sequence continues at coordinate 4,037 of JAGGAV010000538.1, forward strand.
GAACTCAATGCTGTGTCTGACATCCTGAGGTCCCTCAACTCCACTGGAGGGCTTTTCAAACAACCTGCTACTCACACCATTGGCAAACCTGGAGAACCTGCCCCTCTAGATGGTGCCCTGGGCCCTCTCTGAGACAGGCCACCTCACTTTGACCTCCATGCTCACCATGGTAATGCTCCTCCAAATGCACCCATGCACTGCCAGTATGTCCCAGCCCCTTTGCATCAACCCATGGGCTCCAGAGTGCCTAGACCCTCCTTCCCTGCAAACCCCCCAACCCCTGCTCAACCAGCACACTGATGCCACTGACCCAGGACTGCCAAACCCTGGAGGACCCCCTCCTCCTTGCTGGGTTCTGGAACCTCCCCTGGGCAGCACTGGCCCCCCCCTCCTGGTGGCAGGCCTCCCAACAGCAGATGTTCTGGCAGATGGGGCCTGGCCATGGACAGCTTTCCCTCTCAGTGGGAGGCAGAAACAATTACTATTACTACTACAATGCTGGATCCCCACCCCAAATCCAAAACAACCAGGACAGCATGCATGATGCATTGGCCTGGGAGGGCAAGCTCGACATTCAGAAACTGGAGCCTTTCACAGGCTCCAACTTGAAAGCTCATGAGTGGCCTTTGCTGCATCATATTTATAGGGCATCACCTTTGACCATTACATGGCATTGCTCCATTTCAACCTCAATAACCCCATACTCTCAAGCTGGCTTGCCTTTGCCCAGGAGTTTTCCAGTAAGTTCAGGGTCTTTGATACCATAGCAGAAGCAGAAGAAAATCTCTTCCACCTCCAAATGCATGACAACAAGTGATTCACTACCTTTGGAACAAGCCCTGGATTGATGTACCAGAGAAGATGCAGAAGAAATGAAGGAAAGAGGGTGCATGTATCTTATGCAGTGAGCAGGGACATTTTATCAGCAGCTGCCCTAAATGCCAAGTGATGGGGTGCACTGTCTGGACTATTGATAGGGAAGACTGTGACTATCAGTTCTCAGAAAACAAATTGGCAGATTAGGTCTTGAAGATGCACTAGACCACAGGTCAGACACTGACACCTTCTCTGCCCTGGCTGTATCACTCCACACAATAATGGACCTGCTCACCACACAGAATACATGCCTCTTCCTTCAATTGACATGCCTGGGTCTCTGCTGGGATGTCAATCCAGGGCTGGTCCTTGATCCAGTTGGTGCACAGGGCCTCTTGTTCATCTGTGGGGTCCAGGAGATTGTCCAGATTTGGGCAGTTGTCAGATCTGGGGTCTGGAGGGTCCAGGGCATCACAAAGAGTGATGGCATTAAGCTGAGTGGGGGGTTGAGTCATGTTAACTAGGCCTCATCCAGGGGAGAAGCAGGGCATGGAGTTAGCAGGCATTGCAGGGGCAATGGTTCAGGGGTTGTTGGTCACTCCAGGCTGCCAGCCAGGGTTTCTGAAGGGGTTCCAGTTGTTCTGCAGGCCTTGACTTTTGCTCTGGTCTTCCCAATAGCACTGATTGATCTGGATGATGAGTGCCTTGTATCCATCATATATGGGCTGCTTGGGTGTGAGGTGGAGGACATTCTTAATCCATTGTGGGAGGGCATGACAAGGGGCAAATCAGAGGGCATTGTAATTCCAACCAGTTTCATAGGCCTCCTATTTGAATCAGATGATGAAGGTTGTGAATTATTTGTTGTTGCATATCTGGAGGTTGTAAAGGTTCTCTTCTGCCTCTGCTACAGTGTCAAACACTCCAAACTTACTGGAGAACTCTTGAGTAAAGGTGGGCCAATTGGAAAGTACTAGGTTGTTGGGATTGAACTGGAGCAGTGCCATATAATGATTGAAGGCAATACCCTGCAAGTAGGAGGTGGCAAAGGCCACTCATGAGCTCTCAAGCTGAAAGGTGATGGGCTTAGCTTGAAAAATTGTAAGACACTATGTTAAGAAGGTCTGCCATTTCCAAGGATCTTGGCCATTGAAGGATTCCAGTTTCTGAATGTTGAGCTTCTCTTCTCAGGCCAGTGCATTGCATGTGTCATTCTGGGTGTTTTGGATTCAGGGTGGGAGTCTAGCATTGTAGTAGTAATAGTAGTCATTCCCACCTCTATGCTGAGGGGGAAAGTTGTCCATAGCTTAGCCTCATTCACTAAGAGGTCTGCCATTGGAAGGCCTGCTGCCAGGGTTTGGGCCAGCATTGCCCAGGGGAGATTCTGGGGCCTAGCAAGGAGGAGGGGGTCCTCTAGGGGTCCTCCAGGGGTTGGCAGCCCAAAGTTGTTGGCATTGGCAGGGTGGTTAGGCAGGGGAATGGGCAGGGGTTAGGGCAGCATAGGGGGAAGAGCTGTTCTGGGGGCTTCAGGGCCAAGAGGCTGTTGGAGAGGGGGTGGGGAGTTGTTGCAGAGGGGCAGGGCATATCTTTGGGAGGGGTGGAGGTTGACATGGGGGGGTCAGTTTCAGGAAGCTCAGGATCCCCTTCTTGAGGGGCAGATTTCCTGCTGGAGATCTCTGGCTCATTGATGTAAGAGAGGGTGTGGGTGAAAGTGAGGTTGTCATTGGGGGAAAGGGATTGAGGGGGTTTCTGGGTGGGGCATTCAGGCTCAGTGGGCTGGTCCCAGGTGCAGAAGGTGCTGGGGATGGAGTTGGCCTAGGGGTGAGCAGAGAGGGCCAGGGTGTAAGCAGCAGGCTGGTCAAATAACCCTCTGGCCAAGTTAAGAGACCTCAGAATGTCAGATGCAGCATTGAGCTCCTTCTGTTGGCAAGGAATGGGGGCCAGGGCTTTGGCTTGGGCCTTGGTGTGTTCTTCTCATTGCATGTGGAAGGAGCAGGCAGGGTCCAAGGGGTCTATAAAATGGTGAGGGTTTGGGCTGGTGTGGATCTTGTCAACCAGAGTGCAGAGTTCTTCCCAGAGGCCAGCATCAATCCTGAGGGTACTCTTGATGTTCTTAGGGAGGGTGCCCTGCTGATAGTGCTTGTAGAAGTCCAGAAGACAATCTGCCCAGGTCTCTGGTATCCTGGAGATGTCTTGATGTCTCAGGCTGACAAGGAGGGCTCTTGCTCTTTTGGCAAATTCAGCAGGAGCTAATCAAAGAGAGCAGAGGACCTTGTTGTGCTGTTGGACATAGGCTTCAACCCATTGCTGTCTAGGAGATGGTGGGCCTTGAGTGGGGGGAGCAGCAGAGGGTTGAGGCTGAGGGGAGAAGTAACTGTCAAATTGTTCTGGAGGGACCAGGGCTGCAGCAGAAACAGGATAGGCATAGTAGGGTCTGGGAGGAAGGCCAAGGGTACTGGGGCTGTGAGTGCCCAAGGAACCCAAGGGGTGTCAGGCTGCAGGCAGGGATAGGTCCCTTCAATGAGGTATAATGAGGGGTGGTGCCAGTCTGGGAGTAAGCCCTAACTGATCAATGAGCCATAGGGGGTTGAGTTTGGTTCTGGGGCCCAGTACTGAGGAGTGGCTGTGACATAGCAATTGGGCATTGGATAGAGCAGAGGGTAATAGGGGTTGGGTACCAGCTTATTATAATAGTTGGTTAGGTAGCCAGCAGGTGGGTATATGGGATTGCATTTAGACATTGAGAATGGGGTAAGGGGAGAGTCTTGACATTATATCAGGTTCTGCTGACCACAGGGGCTCAGCTGCACTGGGTGAGTCCCTTACTAGGCAGACATGACATCTACACTCACAATCCTAGGCTCTGGTGAGCTCTGGAGAAGTGAAACTAAGTGGGTGAAGGAGGGAAAGGTGGTCTGAGGAAGTCTGGGGTACTCCAGTAGTCTAGATGGAGGAGCAGGAGTGGCAGATGAGGGGGGCAAGTATGGTACAGAGCTCCAGAGTTGAAATATCAAGAGCATGGTTCAGGGTGCAGGGGTTTTGGAGAATATAGAGTGTAAAAATAGAGTCAAGGCAGTAGAAATGAAGATGAATGCAACCAGGAAGTTGAGATGAGATGAGAGACTCAAGGAAAATGAGGTGAGGTGAGACTTAGAAGCTAGAGATTGGAAACAGAGATGGAAAAGGAAACTGATAAGATGGGAACTGATAAGATTGAAATGGATGAGATTGGGCAAGACAATATGGAACAACAAGATGGAGACACAAGAGATGTAACAGACATGAGAATGTAGGTAATATCAAGACTACCTATCACTAGTACTACTCTACAGTTTAAGTACCTACAGGGAGAACTCATCCAGGACTGCAGGTCTAAGGCCAGACTGTGTGGGCAGGTCTTGGGTATGATTGTTTGGGGCACTCCAAGACTGACTAGCCAGGTGTTGGTAGTGTCTTGATGCATAACTGTGATACATGCTGGGGAGAGTGGAGGGGACTTAGAGTTACCCAGATACTGGGGGAGAGCTAGGGGGATCACAGGGAATGCCAAAGAAGCATTGGGGATCTCTGGAGAAGCATTAGGGTTTGCTAGAGTGGGTGCTGAGGGTAGGGGAGGGTCATAGGGTTTAGAGAAGGAGGAGGGTGTATTCTGGGGCTTGCAGGGCTGGGTTGGGTAAGGTCCCAGGATAAGGCAGGGGTCAAAGGATGGGTTATGACACTGGTGACCTACCAGTAGTTGCCTCATTTGCCCCATCCCCTGCTCCATCTCTGGAGGAAGATCCTCAAGCAACCTCCTCATGCCATCCTGGATTGAGGCAAAGGCCATGGATGCCCCATCCAGGAGGATTCAGTGTTTGCAGACCCAATCTGGAAGGAAAAGTACAAGGTTAGCAGTAGAAGGGCTGGAACAAGGAAGACACTCACCAAGGACTCCTCCTCACCCTGAGGCCACTTCATTGGCCAGCCACTCCTTCCACTTCCATCCCTCCTCAACCTCTACTCTGACTGCCCACATCTTGGAGACTCCTTGCTGCTCAATTGCCCCTGCAGACTGAGCTTCCAACTGCCCCAATTGCTCCCACAGTCCCTGAGCCTCCAACATGTCTCAGGAGGCTGTTTGAAGGGTGGTCTTGTGGTTCCACTGCATGCATTCTCCCCCACTCCTCCCTTGCCTGCCAAAGTTCTTCCCCTCACCTTTGGAGCTCCTTATCCCTACTCCAGAGCTTCCCCTCCTGCTCCCACAGCTGCCCCATCAGCTCCTCTATGTAACAGCAAAGGACCTTGACTGCAGACAATGCTAAGGACTCTGGGGGGCATGGGGTGGGCCCCACTAAGGCTCCTGATCCAGGAGAGTACACATGGGAACCCAGGGGCCCTGCCATTGTTGCATCACTCCATGGCCACTTGCTAGGCCTGGCCTCCAGAGGGGGGGATGCCCTGTGCTTTCCCTTATCCAGTGCTGCTTGGACCCCCTCCCTTTGCCCACCCTGCAGAGGCCCTACCTTTCCCTGGGGATGCCCAACCTCCTTCCCACCCTCTGGACTGGAACACACTGCCTGCAACAAACCCTCACCCCCACCTACATGCACAGGTGTGATAACCTAGGTTTGATATTGTTCATGATTTCATATGGAGTAGTCAGAGCAGAATATTGAGCTGTGAGTAGAGCATCACCCAACAGTGATATATTGATGTCCATGTAAGGCAGAGGTAATAGACTGTTGAGTTAGACAAGTCCAAGTCCAAGTCTGCATGTCTGAATCCAAGTCTTTGGTCACGTCCATATTGTCATCTTTGTCCCCATCAGGGTCCTCATCAATAGGGTAAATTGAACGGTCAATTTTGATATTGAAAGGTCTGTCCTTCCCATGTTGTGTCCAGATCTTGGACTTTTTTAACAGTGCACCTTCTTTATTTATCATCATCCATAGTCCTGGTATCTCTATTGCCACCTGGAACCAGTGCCGATATGTGCAAGATGAGCATCTGAATTGGAAGAGATATTTCTTCCTCTTCCTCTTCCTCTCCCTCACTGCAGCTATTATCATCATCCCTGTCAAAACATCCATAGCTCTATCCACCCTCTGCAACACTTCCACCTTCGACTTTAGTCTCACCACCACCGTAGCATCCAGCTCGTCCAGATCTACATCCTCCTCATCCATCCATCCATCCATCCTTCAAATCAACATCTGTGCTGTCATAGCCATCCTCCTCATCCTTGTCCTCATCCCACTCTACCTCCATCTCCGTCCCAACCACAAAAATGTGAGCAAGAAGCTCCGGGGGAAGAGCATTGACAGGCCGTCCAGCAGGTGTGACAAACAGTTTATTCGCGAGCATTTCTTTCATGATTTTCACCATTACAGCTTGGGAAGTGAGCGAGGAGTTGGCATTCATTGCGGAGAGAACCTCTTTTTTTTGAGATTGTTGGCGAGTTGGGCATCCCGGGAGGATGGTTCGGGCGCCATTTTCGGTGGAATTCCTGTAGCTGGGAGCCGCTTTGAAAGAACACAAAATTCAACAAAGAAATGTTGAGATAAAATCGTTATCTCCACGTGACACAAGGACGCAACCGTAACTCAAGGGGGTTAGTCGGAGCTTGAATTGCCCCGCAGTCTCAGAGTCCAGAACGCCCAGATACTAGTAACTTGTGGCAAATACTTACATTGCTCGTCCATTATGTCCAAACATAGGGAAGCACTTCAACTTGACGACCCATCTCGTAGCACATCCAATCTAGCAAAGGCCGAACAACTGTTTAATCAAAGGGGGGACGAGCTCTACACACAAGCAGTCCAAAGGAAATTCGAACCCGACTCTCCAAAAGTACAAGAATTTTATGCACCTTTCTTTAGAGACCTCGCTCAAGCCATTGTTGGGACGAGTGAGATACCAGTACCGCCATCCAAGGAGTACTGGTTGTCCTTCATGTGGGCATGGAATCCACAAATGCGCGACTTTCGGAAAAGCCCAGTGCAGAAGATCGTTGATTACAGTCGGTCCCTCGCATACTGCACCAGTCCATTTTACTCACTTCTCAAAAGTAACGGCAGAAGACAAGATACGTCTTCATAACCAATATCAAGCAAATCTCGGTGAGTCTAAATACGTTCTCGTGTTCAGTAATCGACATAAATGCCTGCGTCA
>JAGGAV010000539.1:0-11001 GCA_017657295.1 Termitomyces sp. DKA64
ATCCAGCTTTCCCATACTCCAGCCTGGCTTCTGGTGCAGCAAGAAGTCAAAGTTGGCTAGGTAGAGGGACCACCAGGGCTGCTGGCAATTGAGCTTCTTGGCCATCTGGAAGTACTCAAGGTTCTTGTGATCCATCCACACTTCAAACTTATACTGTGCTCTCTCTAGTATGGTGACAGCATGCTTGAGATCATCAAAGCCCATCTGCTCCAGGGGGTCCCAGCTCCAGGCAGCTTCCTTTGCAGTGAGGTCAAACAGCAGTCAGGCATGATGGGAGAAATCCTGGATGAACCTCCAGTAGAAGTTAGTGAAACCTAGGAAGGCCTGCACTTGCTTCTTGTTCTTGGGCTCCAGCCACTCCACAACACCTTGTACCTTCACCAGGTCCATCTCCACAGCTCTGTGTGAGATGATCAACCTAAGATACTTGATCTGGGTATGCTCAAACTCACACTTCTCTGGTTTGAGGTAGAGTTGGTGAAGGTGGAGGCATTCCAAGACAATGCATGTAACCTGGCAGTGCTCCTCTAACATCTCAGTGTAGATGGGGATGTTGTCAAGGTATATGCACACTACACCTTTGGCAATGAGGGCCCAGAAGATGTCATTCATCATTGTCTGGAAGCTGGTGGGGCTGTTGGTGAGTCCAAAGAACATGAGAAGAGGTTCAAACAATCCCCAGTTGGTCCAGAAGGCAGCCTTCCATTTGTCTCCCTCCTAAATGCATACATTGTTGTAGCCCCACCAGACATCCAATTCAGTGAAGTATTGTGCCCCCCTACCACCTCAACTTCTTCATCATCATCCCTGACTCCTCCTCCATCTGATGGGAATGACATCAATGTCTGGGCAGCATATGAGGAGTGTTGAGTGGAGTACAACTGATGGCAGGATCAGCAGTGGGTGGATGCCATGTATTGCCACCATAAGTGTTTCAATCTGGAGATGAATCCTACTGACCTTCCACATAGAGTTGTCCCTCATGGTGGCTGGGTCTTCTGGGGGCCCTTCTCTTCTTGGGGGCCCAGAATAGCCCACTCAGTCAGTCCCCAATTTGTTGGGCTGAGGGGTCAGGGCTGGGGGGTCAGGGCTGGAGCCGGGGGAAGTACAAGTCATTCCAAAGGCCCAGCAGATAAGGCAGGGAGACATCATCAATGAGCTTGGAGATGAGAGGGAGGGGGTAGCAGTTCTTCACAGTCATGGTATTAAGTGCCCAGTAGTTCTGGACCAGTCAGAGAGAGCTGTCCTTCTTTTTGATGAAGAAGACTGGAGAAGCCATCAGGGATTTGGAGGGGCAGATATGACTGGAGGCCAGGTTCTCCTGCAGGAAGGTGTCAAGTTCATCCTGCTCCCTTGGCACTAGTGGATAGACCTTACAGCTGGCTGGCTTGGAGCCTGGCATTAATTCAATGACATGGTCCCACTGCTTGCACTCCAGGAGCAAGTCAAAAGAGGCCTTGGCAAACACATCTTCAAATGCATGGAGATATGGAGGCACATTGTCCTAGAATTCCTGGGGTGCAGAGTTTCATGCTGAAGGCCTGGGCCAGTTGCTGGGAGGTGGTCTGGCTGGCCTGGATCTTCATGATAGAGGGCAGGGAGCATAGGGTGGTGGCATATATCCAGTCTCCAACCTCCACTGCCTTGTCCAGGAACTCTGGGTTTTGCAAGCCACTGAACTCCCCCCCTAGATCCTCCTCCAGGGTCCCTCTGCTACTCTGGTCATGCTTATAGAGGGCCTCTCTATGGGGGAATGCCAGGGGTGGAGGATCCAGAAGGTCTGGATTTGCAAACAGGAGATGACCAGCACAGCAAGCCTGAATGGCCATGTGCTTTTGAAGGCATTGTTCCTTGACCTTGGTGGTGCAGGTGGCACACCTCTGGGGGCACTGGCTCATTGTTACCTTGCTCTGGGCCCAATCTACTTTGGGGTTGTGCAGCCAGAGCCAGGCAAAGCCAATGATTGTATCCTGCTTGCTTAGGCTGGTGACAGCAAAGACTGCATGCTTGACATGGTTTCAGTAGCAGAGGACAAGATTGACCATGGAGTTGATGGCACCTGCTTTGTTGGGCATTCTGCCAATATTGAACACCAGAATGGGCTTGGAGAGCAGCTGCACAGTCAAGCAGTGGTGTTTCACAAACTCCAAATCCAGGAATAGCCCCATTGCTCTGCTATTCAAGAGGGCAGTGACTCTGTGGGTCTGTTGAGTGTCCATGGTCTCAATCTCCACATTGAGGCATAAGGAGTTCACAGAGGGGTTCACAGCTACTATATACTGCCAGGGCAGCCAGCATTCCCAGGCAGGGCAGCATGGGCAGAGCCTAGCCAGCTCTGAGGAGCTCAGCTTGGGGTCTGGAGTGGGTGTTTATACATCTGGAGGGGAGTACTGAGGTTCTGTTGTCTTAAGATCATCAATATCAAGAGAGGCAATTTCATTTATTATTGACAGACAAGTGAACCTGTTAGTACCTAGCAACAGAGGTATACACCTCATTGATCACTTGCCTAAAAATTCTCCTCCAGGCCCAGGAGGGGGGTGCAAGCACCACTCTCCTCTGGGGTCAACTTTGGTGCCAGCTTGTCAGGTGAGGGATCTTGGCAGCATCCGTCATGGCCAACAGTTGCAGGAGGAGCTCCTCCTGCTTGGCCATGGAGAGATAGCATACCTCAAGACCCATTGGGCAGTGTCACACAAAGTGCCCCAGTTTCCCACATCTCTGGCACAGTAATGGTGTGGGGTGCTGCTGTCAGGCAGCATTGATGTCTATGGGGATGCCCAGAGGCAAGGGTCATGGTGCAGGGATGGCCAGAGCAGGGGCAGGTGCTGGATGTATGGGAGCATGGTACTGAGCATGGCAGCAGGAGCAGGGTGGGGAGTCAGGTGCATGTGGCATAGCTTCCATCAAATCTCCATGAGCTGCCACTGATCCCAGGCCACCCTATACCAAGTGGCAATCTGCTTGTCATTTAGATGGCCCTCTGCAAGGTTGTTGATACATTCCAGTAATCTGGGGTGCAGGCCCTCTCAGAATGTGAGGCACAGTTGGAAACTGTCAGGGTAGGCTGCCTGCTTGAACAATGCCCAGAAGGAATTGATATACTCATCCAGCATCCTTTTTCCTTGCCCATACTGCTCCTGGTTGCATAGTACTAAAGTGGCAGTTTTGGTGGGGTCAATTGGGAAGAACTCTGCCCAGAAGTCCCTTTCAAAGGCAGCCCAGTCAGCAAAACTTCCAACACCTCCAGGGCATTGAAACACCTGCAGCACATAGGTGGAGGCATGTCCAGCCTTCATGTATGACAGGACCCAAGCTATTTCCAGCACATTGGAGTTAAAGGCATCTCTGCTGAGGTAAATGTAGGTGATGCAGGACTGGAGAAAACACTCTCTGTGTTGGGCAGGACAGTCTTGGGAGATTTTGGATGGTGATGAGGACTTAGGGACTGTACAATGGTGAGGTAACCTCAGTGGATCATAATGAGCAACTATATTGTGGGTATGTACCTGTACAATGGTGAGGTATTATTGATACTGATGAGAACATATGTAGACTTACACCTCAGTGGATCATAATGAGCAACTGCTGTAACAAATGACAGAAAAAAGAGTGTCTATGACAACATGTGGATCCATCTATCTCCTCAACACTCCCCCTTGATATGAGCGTGAGTCTAAAGAACACCAAGAAGTTCACAAATCATTTCAAATTTAGAATGTGTGAGAGATTTGGTGAAGATGTTGGTGATCATATCAAAAGTGGGAACATAGTGGATCTGGATATGTCCAGATGTGACAGTTTGATGGATAAAGTGAAAATGAATGTCAATATGCTTTGTATGCATGTGGAATGTGGCATCCTTTGACAGTTGAATGGCACCTTGATTATCACAGCAAAGATTAGTAGGTAAAGAGAAAGAATGAAAAAATGAGAGATCTGTAAGTAATTTGTGAATCCAAATAATGTCTTTGGCAGTGTGTGTCAATGTGACATATTCAGACTCAGTACTAGAAAGAGTTATAATTGGTTGTTTCTTTGAGCTTCAGGAGATGGCACCAAAGCCAACAAAAAAAGAAAAGCCAGAAATCAAATGCTGATGGAGGTGAGAAGCCCAGTCAGCATCAGAATAACCCAATATCTTGAGGTCTGTACCACCAAGAACTAATCTCATGCCTGAGGTATCATGTAGGTAACAAAAAACACAAGTAACAGCTGTCATGTGAGTAGATCAGGGAGCATCAAGGTACTGAGACAGAACAGAGACTGTGTATGCAATATTGGGATGTGTCATGATGGCAGCATACATCAAAGAACTGATGATTTTGTGACAATGTGTTTTCTTGGTGGGTGAGGGTACAATGTGAGAGACTGAAGGGGAATCTGGGGTGAAATTGGCTCCCAGTTCCATGGGCATGCTGCACCCTAACTATTATTGGTCTCCTGCAACCAATGCAGTGTTCATTGGCAATGAGGCCCTCATTGCTCCATCTTCTGGAATGGTGGAGATTTCACATTTATCCCCACAATGTGAGATGTTATATCATTGGGCTCCCCAAGGAATGCCCATGAACCCAGAGCAACTGTGATTGTTGCTCCAGATTGTATGCAAGCAGAATACTTGCATTACCATGTGGGGGAGAGTACATGCTGCTCTTCTCATTCAGGAGTTCCACTGGATCTCCTACTTCACAATGCCAGACTGGCAGGAAAATACCATGTGATGGGTCCTGGAGTTGACTCCAGAGGAGTTGAGCACTTCTCTGCCAAAGGAGGACTGTGATTGGCAAGTGGTCCCCTTGCCTTCTCTTTCTATGGCCATGCTTGGCTGTACTGATAACAACACCCATGGAGTGGGACTTAATCAAGTCCCAATTGAATGGCATTTCAACATCAATGTGTGGGCTCAATACATCATGCACCACAGCCACCCAGGTTCTCAGAACCTGTATTCAGGTGTGGTGATTGATGCCTTGTTATGCATGGACCAATGATCAGTCTTCAGGTACATACTGGGTTGGGCACTGGCCCTGACTGCTCATCATGCTTGGAGAGCCTATATGCAGCTGTTTGCAATGGTGGTAGCCCAGCCCTGTCTTTATTGAGATGCAGTTGACAGCTACAATACTCACATAGGGGAATTTGATGCATTCTGCCCCCACACTTTTACATTGCATAGGCTACAAGTGTTGCCTGCACAGATTCCAAATCTGAGTGAAATGGAGGTGATTTGTCACCTCCTCACTAATTGTGTGCCACCTGCCTGGGTGAACCATGCATATACCTATGGTATATGCTACTTGGATCACCACTTGTCAGGGAGTGCTATGCACATCAACCTGTTCTTGCAGGTCAACAATGAACACCATTGGCAAGCCCCCCCACTTGGTGGGGTATGATGGGTGGTACAACCCAACCTATGATGACAGGGAGCACTTCTGAGTGCTACTCCAATTTCAGGAGAGCTGAGGGAACTTCCCACTTTGCATGGCCAAATGGCTATGCTATGGGGAGTTGCCCATCTTCACCCACCTGCTGCACTGACTGGCAGCAGTGGTTGATGCTGCCCTAGCTGAGGAGGAGATGCCCCTCACAGTGTCTCCTCTGCTGACAGAGCCATCAATGGAAGTGGGACCTCATCAATGGTAGATGCAACCCCTGCATCATTGGCCATCCAGAGTGTGCCCTCCCAGGCCACACCCCATATTGAAACAATGGTGGTGGACAGCAAGGCAGAGTCTTCCTTGCTTACTGAGACCAGCCCAGAGATGACTACCCCTGTCATCCCTGGCCCTTTGGAGATGGCTGTAGTGGCTAACATTGCTATGTCTGCTGCCCCCAAAGCCAGAATTAGTGGCTCCACAGATACAGTTAATACTGTATCAGAGTGCTGGGTGGACATAGTGAGCAGTGAGGAAGCTGTGTTGTCACAGATGGATGAACAAGATGGGTGAACTGCTAGCAGCAGTTTACTGTGTGTGACCATGGGCCATTATGGCCTTTTTTGCTATCTTCCAATGCAGATATGGGCACTGCCTTGGTAAAAATCATTGTGCCCAACTTATTTCATAGGCCATTTTATGGCCCACCTTCTTATTAACATAGGGGCCCAGAAAGTAGGGCCCAGTGCAGATTCATGGGTGGGATGCTGTATCCCACCCCTTATTACTTTGTATTATGATGTACATACTTGAAGTAAACCTGAGGACAGATTCATGAGGGGGGTATACAACAGACCCCCCATCACACTTACTTTACTTACCAACAACTAGTATAGTAGAACATTCTCATGGTAGCACCACCTGATGCTACCTATAAATATCAATTATATACTTATGTAAGGCAGTGCCTTACTTCATACCTCGTAGACAGACTAATTATTGGTTTTGTGTTATGGAGTGTGAACTGTAAGCTGCAGGCCTCGTAACGGAAATGTTACAGTTGGGCCAGGACCAAACATCGAGTTTTGAAATTGAGGCCCTAACTGAGTGCAGTGAAGTTGGGGCCAGGACTTAGTCATGGTTCTAGGGGCTTTGCCCCCAACATGGTGGACCTGTGCTGAAGGCAGAGGGCATAACTCATAGGGTATTAGTGCCTTCTAGATCTTGGACCACAAGCATATGTAATCCATACCCCATGCAATCTGGAGTTGCTACGATTGAATGCGGTATACTGTAACGGCATACATATTACAGTACTAGTATACCATACAGCCCCATATTCCTATGACACGACGACGCATCAAAGCTGATATTTATGAAGAAAAACAAAAAACAATATCCTGCCTTCCTTCTCGTCCCCCTCCTATGTGACCTTGACAGACACTTTCGGCCTCTCATTAAGCTTGTACTCAGTCTCCTCCAGTTCCTCTAGCCTATGTAACAATCTCCAAGTCCAAGCCCAAGCCGAGGCACTCCTATATGATATTTCATTGCCTCACGACGCATCAATCACCATCTCCGACCGCGGGTTAAACACATCACGGAAACCGAAAGAATCAAATGCAAGCGTGTTTTCGGAGGGTTACTCAAGACTCTTGTTGGAGGAGGGCGGTCGGTCTTTATAGGGAAGGCATTCATCCAGTTTACGGTCATGAGACTATGAGTTGCTGAGATGGTGGTTGGGAAGCAGCCGACGAAGAAATAGATGCTACGATTCCGAGGTCTATTTCGAAGAACAAACCACATTTCGCGCATGCAAAATTTTCCTCCTTTTGTCAACTACGCGACCGACCGACCGGTTATTTCTTTTTGCCGGAGGTACTGCCATATGATTTATTCTGAGGCAAGGGGATATCGTAGATTGCTCTTCGCCATACGACCGATCAATCGATCTCGCTCGTTCACTTAGAGGAAGTTGTGTGATGAGATGTCTCCCCTAGTTGACATCGACGTTCGCCACGGTAGCATACCAAGCTCCATACCTCGTGCGCATCCTGGACCGGGAGATGCCAATTCCTTCCCCGACGCAGCACAGACCAAGTATGCCTGTAATGGCTCTTTTTGCACATCTCTTACGTCGGTCTCTGTCTAGCTTTGGCTGGGCACCACCTAAAACCGTCCCGGTCTTGCCCAACCGAGCCCCACTGCCACCATCCGGGAGCACGCACGCCTCCTGGCCATGCACACAAAACGGACCCCGGTCCTACTTATATTCTGCACCAGACGCCGTACGGTTCACGCCCACCAGATTTTCCAGACCAGACGTCGATGATCCCAGAGCAAGACATCTTTTGACCTTTATTTTGGAAATGTTACTGGGTATCTTACTACTCAATCTGCCCACACTTTATGTTTCACGCGTAGATGAAATTTTTCAAGGGGTTGAGCGAAGTAAGCCGGAGATCCAGAATATAATGAAGGGAATGACAAGCGATACGAGAAACGTGCACGGGCCGTCTATTCCAATTGAGTCTATCAAGCCTTGGGCCATCCATTCCGGAGCCATCGACCGCCTCATTCAGTCATGGGAACACTTCGTTGGCTCTCTGGTCAGGGAGTGGGAAACCGTTAACATCGTATCAGTATTGCTATCAGGGTGAGTGCGTTTTCCTAAGTACTTCATGTTCAGTCGAATCATCTTGTGATCAGTGCGATCCTAACGACACTTCAGGTCGATGGTGCTGTAACGGATCCTTATACTCGATACTTTGCCTTCCTAGCTCTTGTGTGCTCCCTCATGAGCCTTCTGTACGGTTCTATCTATATCATCAGATTCAATACGATGCGCAGGACTCGTAAAGTGGTGGAATGGGCAGAGGTCAGAGAATTGACATCCAGCAAGACTCGTTGCTCACGTGAATTGCATGGTTTTAGCAAGCTCAGAAAACAACAGCGTCTATCTGGTGGAACGTTCGAATATTGCTCGCAATGCCTGTCGTATGGTTTTCATGGTTAGACGATCCCCTGTCCTGAATTTAGAGCTCAAACGATCCTTCCCAGGTCTTTTGTATTGTACTTAGTCTCTATAATGACTTTAGTCTGGCGTACTGGGACAACCGAAGACGCCGTACCCCAAATCACACCACTTATCGCACTTGGACCTCGTATCGCTATCACGGGCACCGTTCTGATAGGCCTCCTCTGCCTGTATTTTGTCATCCGCGAGTTTCGTCGGTACGGAAATGCAATGGACCTGAAGTGGAGAACGAATCTAAATAAATTGAAGAATAACTCACGAAACGATCTTCCAGACCTCCGACAGATGGTTCCCGAAATAGGCTATACTCCCTGGGTTCCGCCACAGACTGATGAATTTCTGCCTCGGACTCGACATAACTTGCGCCCCGATGATTATGATGCTGATAATCTTGCAACACAACCGGATTATGGAGTGCAGAGGACGCCGATTGCAATGCTTCAGAGGCCCGAACCCGCAGTTCAAGGTGATTTCCTTTTCTTTAACGATTGACGTATTTGTCGAATTAACTGGATTGAAAATGTGGTCTTCCCCTAGTTTTCAGAGACCTAATCAAACGCACGATTCACAAAATCCTCTCTTACAACTCCTCAGACCCATGTATCATGTACGACCTGCGCTTCTTCCCAGACACACAAACACTCTCCTTCAACATTCTCCGGCGTCTCTACAACTACGAAGACTTAGCGCAACTCGCGACTAAGCCACCCGTCGACCAGATGCGGCTGTTCCACCCCCTGCTCCCATGGTACATTGACGTGCGGCAGAAAAACGACAACGGCGTTACGATCGAGGATGTGATCATGCAGGTGTACTTCGCACTGCATATTAGTGCCAATGATTATTTTAATGCGGAGTTGGGGAGTAAGATTAGGGAAAGGGTTGCGGCGGCATATGTGCGGAGGACGCAGAGGAAGGAGAAAGACATTAGGAAGGTGGATTTCCTAGGGGAGACGCATATCTTGGTGGGGCTTGTGAGAACTAAGGATGGGTTGTGGGAGATGAAGACACGGGGTATATGATGATATCAGCAAAATGGCTCATTTCATGCTCGGTCATGATATATGACCTGTGATCCATAGCCGAGGCATCGATGAGCATTATCCACTCGTTGATACACCTGAGCTACCGTTGCGTTGAGATCCATGATGTAAAGTGAGAATAATTACACAATAATCCCAGGATGACTCGAAGAATGTCAAGATGAGCTCTTTGTTCAATCACTGCTGGCAGCCTATTATGTTTCTTCTGGAAAAAGTGAAAAAGAAACATGTTATGCCATTTCTAGTGCATATATTTCAGGGAGAAAAGCTGACAAAGAAATGGCATAACATGTTTCTTTTACACTTTTTCCAGTGGAGCGAGCAGTGAATGAGAATGAAGATAAAGACAATGATTTCTATTTAATGCCAGCAAGCTGTAAGGGGACAATTGCTACCATATCTGGCAGAAGCAAGCAGCACAAGCAACAAGCAAGAGTCAGGGGGATGCAGAGGCAACCAAGAGTCAGGCAGAGAGTGAGTGCAGCAAGCAAGGCACAGAGATGATGCTGGGGATCCTACAGTTGGATCAATGAATAGACCTGGTGAACACTGCTATTGTTTGGTCTGAGGATATTCTATCCTGCAGACTGGCCTATATACTACATTGCTAGTAATGATGACTAACATTATACCTACTCATCAGATTGCATGTGGGAATATCAACAGAGTCATGTGGCCTTTGGTTATATTTGTGAGTGGTTCAAGTTGGTTGAACCACATCTTGACCTTCAACTACCATCATGAAAGCTACTTCTCTTGCACAATGCTCTACTGTTGCTTCTCTCCTTGCTCAAGGGTATTCTCTGCATCAGATTGGGGCTAAAACTGGTCTAAGGAAGTCTACTCATCAGATTGGGGCTAAAACTGGTCTAAGGAAGTCTACTATTGGGAGGATTGGTAAAGAGTTTGAGGTGAACAAGGAAAACTATCCTGGAGGCCATCCAGCTAAACTCACTCTGCATGATAAACAGGCTATTGTTTGACAAATCTCAACTGGGAGACTTGATACAGCTGTTCAGGCCACCAATTTTATCAACAACAGTGTTTTCAACACTGTCTCTCCTCACACTGTCTGAAATGTGCTGAAGGAGGAACAGTATTGGTATGCTACAAAGAGGAAAGTTCCTATGCTCAAAGCTAGACATTGGCAACTATGACTTAAATGGGCTCAAATGCATCAGAACTGGACTGTGGAGGACTGAAAAAGAGTGTTGTGGACAGATGAGACAAAGATTAGCAGGAATGGGTCAGATGGAAAGCAGTATGTGTGGAAGCTATGAGGAGAAGGCATTTCAGACCAAACCACTACACCTACTGTGAAACATGGTGGAGGGAATAATGTCATTGTATTGGGCTGTATGGGTTGGAATGGGGTAGGAAAGCTGGTAGAGATGGTGGGGATCATGAATGCAGAGCAGTACTGTGAAATTTTGGATGATGGAGCAAAGGAAAGCTTTGAAAAGTTGGAGATGGAGGAGGGTGCCCACTACTTTCAACAGGACAATGACCCCAAACACAACTCCAAGAGGGCTAACAAGTG